>AP027107.1:2441454-2671094 GCA_028142955.1 Pinctada fucata
GTAACCTTTGAACTTTGACTTTGAAAAGTGACAGGGTTACGATTATTCTCTGAGTTGTGCTGATTCTTTGTGGAAATTTTGAAGACAGTAAAATTGTGGATCTATGGATATCCAGAACACAAAGTCGATAGTGACCTTGACCTTTGCCCTTCAAACTTGATTATATGACCATAAGGTTAGACTGACTACGTCCATACTGGCATAGGTGTATGGGAACAAATCTGATGGTTTTTAGACGGTCTCAGAAAGGCTAACAGTCAATATAGACGGACGGACGGACGGACAGACAAAGGGACTATCAAGATAATCAATGCCCATTAGCTTCTCTATACAAAATAGGTTGTATGTCCAGTAAAATAGCATACTTTCCATACAGTAGTAACTTCTGAATATAGGAAACGGAATTAATTAACATGGGTTTTAAGATTAAATAGACGAATTAGACCGACCTACATACAGACAGACAGTTGGACGGAGGGAGGGACTGATGACATCGTGAGATTCTCTGCTGTTATTCAAAAAAACAAATCAAAACAAAATCCTATTAATCACCTTCTAGGAAAATTGAAGTATTTTGTTGTGACTGTAAGTATTTCCACGTAGATAAAGCATGCTCGCCCCTAGTGAGAGTGATCACCCTTGGTTAACCACAATTCATAGGTCTCACAAGGGGAGCAAGCATCACGGTATCGGCAGAAGCTCATTGTTTTAAGTTGAATGAAGTGAGACTGTTTTATGAGCCATTTAGACAGGCTTTAATGACTGGCTTATGTGCTTGCGATATTTTTTCTGTCTTAATTGTTACTAACCGGCTTAGCACAGTACAGAGTGCGTTTGTAAGGTTCCTCGGTGATTGTTGTGATAGATTGTTCGGATGTTTTTAGAGTATTGATATGGAGGGACGGAAGATTGGAACAGAAGTGTAACGGACCCGCCATAGTTTACCCGACTCAGACAGACAGACAAGTGGACGGACGGATGGACTGATGGTATCGTGACAGCGGGGGAACATTGTCATATTGACGACGAATGAAAAGCATTACGTGCGAGTTTCCTATTTTGCTCTTTGTCGGTCGGTCTGTCTGTCATTATCTAACGAGTCATGGTACAAGCTCCATTGGCATTGCTGTATGTACTTGTGTGTCCGTCAAATTAAGTTGGTGAATGTAGGATCTAGTTGCCACAATGTCTGTCCTGCAGAATGTCTGTCATGATCGTAAACCTTCTTCCATGGGTTTCAATTGCTGCGCATTACCAAAGAATGACTTATGACCTTGAATGTCTTAAAGGTCAAGGTCAAAGTTGAAATGTCTTGTCTAGGTGACACGTTTCTATCCATTGAAATATAAAAGAAGTATTCGTTAGGTCCACTCATGATAATGCGGTTAGCCCAATAGGAATCACGTATTCCGTCTGTATGCTTGTCTGTCTGTTCGTCTGTCCGTCAACAATTTGGTTTTAGTGCAATACATGTAACTCAAGTTGAAGTAGTTCATATTTCATACACAGATAGTGCATCATTCATGGAACATGCCTAAACAATTTGAACCTTAAAGGTAAAAGGTCAAACTAAGGCAAATCTTGGTAAAATATTAAATCTTTGGTTCAGATGTGATACATGTAACTCAAGTATTTTCAAGATACAGATTTTATACTTCATAAACAGATAATGGATTGCATGTATTAGAGAAAAAAAAGCATATAAACTTTGAACCTTCAAGGTCAAGGTCAAACTTGGACAAATCTTTTATATAAGATATGAGATATTATACAAACAAGAGTATTTATGAGTTGGTCATATAAAAAACAAATTTCAAAAACCTGACTTTGTCTGTGTTCTAGTTTGCTAACACAGGTATACATGCAAGTCTGGTAACTCTGCATAGAATGCTTCTTTGGCTTATGAATATGTGCTTATATACCAAATTTCAACCAAATATCTGTAGGTATGTATGGTGAAGACCGAACAGGGATTTGGAAAAAAAACTGTCGCTAATAATTTGCTTTCTTAACTTTTTCAGAACGAAGATTTCACCATCACAGGAAAAAAACACATTCATTGACGGAAGTAAAGTAAGTGTTTCCCGATTTTATTCATCTGACATTTTCTTTTTACCACACCCTATGTCTAGACCACATCCTCAGTCTGGACCACATTCGAAGTCTGGACCATACCCAAAGTCTGTACCTCAACCTAAAATCTGGTCTACACCCTAAGTCTGGACCACTCCCTAAATCTGAACCTCAACATTAGTCTGGACCACCCCCTAAGTCTGGATCTCAACCTTAGTCTGGACCACACCCTAAGTCCTGACCACACCCCAAGTCTGGACCACACCATAAGTCTTGACCACATCCCTAAGTATGGACCTCATCCTAAAATCTTGACGACACCCTAAGTCTAGGTCACACCCTAAGGCTTCACCACACCCTAAGTCTGCACCACACACAAAGTCTGCACCACACACAAAGTCTTGACCATATACCAAGTCTGCATCACACACTTAGTCTGGACCAGGAAGAATGAATTTAGTCCGACAACTTCTTCATATTATATCGCTTGCAACACAAGAACATCAATGAATTACTTTTGCACGTTGTCCATCTGCCTGTCCGTCCCTCTGTCTTCCAGTAACACTTTCACAAGTTTCAACACGTGCCATCTGCCTGTCCGTCCTTCTGTCTTCCAGTAACACTGTCACAAGTCTCAACACCTGCCATCTGCCTGTCCGTCCTTACTTTCACAAGTATCAACACTCACTGTAGGTCAAGGCCATCTTCAGGGTCAAGGTCACATATTTAGGATCAAGCAGACGACAGGCGATATAACTGTTCCTTAACAGCGTAGTTTGTCCTACATTCTAGACAGTCTTGCTTGCATGACGAATTGCAGAATTGGCGAGAGAAATCGTTTAGTTCAATATGTTCATTTCCTCCGCATTTAACACTAAATCGACATACCGGCCTTCCTGTACTCACGAAAAGTATTAAATCATGGCCATTCGCGGCCTTTTTGCACTCGTTTTTTGCAATTTGATCATGAGTTAAGTGTTTGACAAACAACTAATTCCCCATAGAATGTCACTTCACGTCCCTCTCTGACGTCACGTTTTGCAAAGAGGCAAGCGACTTTAATTTGAAAGCGCGATCTGATTTACCATATAAGGTTTTTTATAATGTATAGTCAGTCGTATTGAAGATTGGAGCGCATATAAATTGTTTTGCACATTCCTGTTCTGTCTTTCTGTCTGGTTGTCTGTCACTCGGAAACTGTAACTATTCTGATTTAATCTAGGGAACACTGTCACCCCATTCGAAGCTTCATACATTAGCAATTATATACCATTAGCCGTAAAAGTTTCGGGATTTTTATGTCCTCGTATCAGGGTCTTTTGACGATGGCGATTTTGTTTTGTACTGTCCCATCTTTCTATCTGTCTGCTTGTCTGTCAGTCCGGAACCATGCTCATAATATTTGCATCGTTATTAATAGGGCTTTCATATTTCACATGTACATTTCTTGTGACAAGATCTTTATTTTGGTTTGACATTGTGACCCGGACCTGGACATTGCTGGGAATTTGACCTTAGTCTCTACTTAAAATATTGTTAACATGGTTTTACTAGTGTTTAAAACACATTTCGTGTCAAATGAATTAATGAAATTAATGACAAATCATTTTGGATAATTGAGAATGGGGTCAAAATCTGTGTAATGGTTTTCTGTTCTTAAACAAGCGTGGCTCTAGAGGGAAGTCAGGGTGTCGGGATCCGTTGGAATTTGCAAAATAATGCTGATTTCTCCGGTTTTAACGTTTATTTTTTCAACTTTATAGGCTTGAACCACACCCCTGTCTGCCTGATAGGTGGAAACACCCCCCCCCCCCGCTTCCCACCCTTCCCAATTTTTTAGATTCGCCCATATTCAATGACGAAGATCAAATCTTTTTATTGTAAATTATTTGCTGCATGTAACAATGTGTAACGTACTTTATTGCTTGGTTTTAGGAATCGATACCACTCGTGCGCTAAGAGCATGTTTCAAGATTTCAGATGTACTGCGATGCCTTCTCTGTGAATGCGCTTTACTTGTAAACGCGGTTTAATTAATGTAATAAAAAAACCAAAGTACTCATACGTGTATATAGATAAAATAATGTAAGAAAAATGATTGAAAGAAAATTAAAAACAACATTTATTTCCAATTACCTTCAAAATCGTATTTTAGATTAACTTGAGTGATATCACGATCGTTATGTAATACAAATGACGGATTCTGATAGTAGACAAAATTGCTCCTCAAAATTACATTTAATGATATTAAATATAAAAAAAACCCTGAAAATGTACGGTACATCTGACTCGCCAGACGGAGACAAGGGCAGATCTAGGGGGGGAGGGTGTTCAGGACCCCTGAGATTTGCCCTGATTTCCCCTGTTTTCTGTATTTTGTATCAGGAGCGGATCTAGGGGGTGGGTTCAGCTCGCTAGTGCTTTCGAAGCTTCGTATTTTGTTTGTGTATTCAATTTGTCGTTTTGTTGCTGAAGAAATTTTAGTTGTTTGAAATAAAAACACACACACAAACACTAAAGTATACGAATTTATGGGCCATTTTGCCTGTCTTTCAGTTCACTCTTATAGTGTCCCTTTTTATACATGGATTATTCCCTTGTTATGTTTCCAAGATATATGTATATATATATGGATATATTGATTCATTAAATTAACCAATCTCTTTAGAGATTGTCAGTCAAACAATATGCAGAGGAGGTCAAAGTGATTCAAGCACAAAGGTCAAATATTGAAAGTCATACTGTACGACAGACGACAAAAGCAGACAGGTGGACCCTTGTCTGTTTTCCATCCTTCTTACTTATTTGAACTAATGAATCCTAGAACTCCGCCGAAGGCCGCGTGAGGTATTATTCCCTTGTTATGTTTCCAAGACAAAGAAGGGTCATTGTACCGTCAACATGGAATTTTACCTTATCCGTGCAAAAAAAATCGTCATGCGGTTTTCTTTCCTTATATTCCTTTAGTTCAAAATTTCTTAAAAAATATTTTTCCATAATTTGATTGTTGCAGTTGTATTTGAGACTGTAGTTTGTAGTTCGAAATTGGGGTGTAAAGAAAAGTTTTCCAATTGTGCCACTAAGTGGCTATTTGCTATGTACCCCCCTCTCAGCAAATTGCGTTGTCTTTCTGACAAGTTTTGTTTTTGATGCAGATTACGCTTTTCAGCTCTCTCTCTCTCTCTCTCTCTCTCTCTCTCTCTCTCTCTCTCTCTCTCTCTCTCTCTCTCTCTCTCTCTCTCTCTCATGCATTCATACGCATTTTCATGTTTTCAAAATATTTCATCACCTTTCTATGCAACAAGAGACATTTTATCTAATGCTGAAGACGTTATTCGAGATTTGGTTTATTTTCTGATGCAGAATATAATCTGAATATTCGAGATATATTGAATTGTAAACTTATCAAATTCGAGAAATTAATGACTTTTTGTCTTGTGATAAGACACCTGATGCTGGTTTGTCGGCAAGTCTTGTATTTACTGGGGATAAAATTAGGAAAATTAAAATAAAAAAAAATCGATGGTCTCGTTATACTGAATCCATGCTGTCTTAGACACAGCGGTGTGAGAGAGAAATGTCCTGGACGAACTTCCTTTGTTTTTGCTTAGAACAAAGGTTCTCATCTGTCTTGGCTGTCTAACGTGAAGGGACAACGTTCTAATGAGCCACCCTGACCAATGTTAACGTACTTTCATAGTACACGAGCACCCTGGACAAATTCCTTAAATAAACCAGTTTTTCACCTCACATGTAACGGCATGTGCCTATAATTTATAAATTTGTAATTAAATAATGTTGGGGAGAGGACTTAGTAAAAGTTCTTCTTGTTGTCCAATCTCCTACTTTCTTTTTTTGTAAAATTATATTATATGCCAATATTCAAATAAATAATGTTTAAACCAAATTCCTTTAAGAAAACTTCTATTACGTCTTTTAGTTACGAAATATATTTGATCGAGCAAAGGAATTAGGCCTTGGTGAATCATTTGAATATTTTACCGAATCTGGCAGAATTGGGGATATAAGAGTCAACTTTCAACTTGAATATGTATTAAATATGACCCTTCTACAAACTCACATAAATGACGTCATGTCATTCATAAATTCTGAATTGAAGTTAAAGTCATATTGTGTCGTCACGCTCCTAACAATCAATATTGACGTCACTTGTCGGAGGTTTTATAAGGGCGAAACTTGAAAAAATGTCGTTTGAGTCAGTATAGAGATTACGATGTTAGATATCGATATGATTTGATTATGACGTCAGATATTAGACATAACTTTGGTAATTACTTGTGAAGCGATGGCGAGACCAATTTACTTTTGAAATATTCTCTGAACCGAGGGAAATCCATTCAGGTAGACCCAATTGACGCTCACCTCAATCGCAGAACATGTATTCATGCACATGAAGGTTTTTTATATTTCGTCATTTAACTAGTATCTGTTTTAAAATTGCAGTAATCAAACTGGCTTACAGGTTTCCCAGACAGTGATTGCTTTGAATTAGACGATAAAGGCTATTCTTCAATAGTCTATCAATTAAACGTGACGACTATTTCCATTGGTTCAAATTGTAACTTGTATCGGCTATTCTTATTGGTCCATTATCAAAATTCAAAAATTTAATGTCACACCGATTCTAACTTGTCGATTCGCCATACAGTCATGATTGCAGATACTGTGGCTATTTTTCATGGGCATTCCACAATTTTGGGGTAAATTTTGTAAAAACTTATTCTTATTTGTCCATTGATAATGGCCACCGGAGTGCCCCTTTCACTTTACTACTGACGCATGAGTGTGAAGTTTTAACAGCCCCTTCCATGAACTTTCGTCACGTATCCTTTAAGGGCTTTCTTTCCTGGAATAAAATTGGATTTTCTCGCCCAGTCTGCAAGAGATATGGTCTAACATAAATATAGTATCGTCATTGACTGAGGCTAAGGATAATTAACTTGTATGGTTTCGTTTCTCGATCACATTTATCGAAAATTTCCTCCAAATTAGACCATGTACGTCACACTTGAGCCGTTTTACTTGCGAAATACAAACAATTTTCAACATCTCTCCGTGACAAAGAAGCTTAAGGGCGAAAGGGATAGGCGAAAGTTGATGTCAAACTCGGTATTACGTCTTTAAATCTACGAGCTTTCGTCATTACTCGGCGAGCAAGTGTCGTTGATTGAAAAATTCGATTAAAGTTTGCGTTGTAATGATCTCTTTGATTATCGAAGATAATACGTAAGGTTTCGTTTTCACGGTGTTTCTTAAAGTTTGTTTGTTTGTTTGTTTTTTTTCTGTCTTTGCATAATGTTTTTGATTGGCTTTAGGTCTGAATGCATTCGTTGAAGTCCATATACTATCATAATAGAATATACATTTCATTCTTAATTATGATCGAAGAATAGGATGTTAACACCCTTGTATCATCCCCTCGTTTCGCCGATGTTTTTTAGCCAATTTTTCAGTAAATTACGCTTCTGAATAGAGCCTACAGGAAATAATTTTCATCCACTCTTATTCTAATTTGACTTAGATTATCTCCATATATGTACTATAGAACTTGCTTCCAAGGTTAAAATCTCTAACAAACTTCCAGTCCGCTGAGCTCCGCCACTATATAACTCGCCTAGTATAAAATCTCTAACAAACTTCCAGTCCGCTAAGCTCCGCCCATTTTCCACCACTAATGAACTCGCCTGGTGTAAAAATCTCCAACAGACTTCCAGTCCGCTAAGCTCCGCCCATTCTCCGCCACTATAGAACTCGCCTGGTGTAAAAATCTCCAACAAACTTCAAGTCCGCTAAGCTCCGCCCATTCTCTTCCACTATAGAACTCGCCTGGTGTAAAAATCTCCAACAAACTTCCAGTCCGCTAAGCTCCGCCCATTTTCTTCCACTAGAGAACTCGCCTGGTGTAAAAATCTCCAACAAACTTCAAGTCCGCTAAGCTCCGCCCATTTTCCACCACTAAAGAACTCGCCTGGTGTAAAAATCTCCAACAAACTTCAAGTCCGCTAAGCTCCGCCCATTCTCTTCCACTATAGAACTCGCCTGGTGTAAAAATCTCCAACAAACTTCCAGTCCGCTAAGCTCCGCCCATTTTCTTCCACTAGAGAACTCGCCTGGTGTAAAAATCTCCAACAAACTTCAAGTCCGCTAAGCTCCGCCCATTCTCCGCCACTATAGAACTCACTTAGTATAAAATCTCCATCAAATATCCAGTCCGCTAAGCTCCACACCACCACTATAGAACTCGCCTGGTGTAGAAATCTCAAACAGACTTCCAGTCCGCTAAGCTCCGCCCATTCTCAGCCACTACAGAACTCGCCTAGTATAAAATCTCCAACAAATATCCAGTCCACTAAGCGCCGCCCATTGTTGTCTGCAAAACAATATAAGAATAGAAATAACAACTAGCTAGCCGTTGTTTATTGGCCAGAAATCCCCCTCGTCTCATGAAGTTGAACCAATCCAAATCGCGACTCTGTGATAAATTGTTTGGTTCATGCTGCTCGGTGAATAACTGAACAATAAACCAGGGCTAGCTTGTTGTTATTTCTAAAACAAAATACATTAAGATATCCGAAACTTAGAAAGAAACGAAGGGGAGTCACACTAGATTATAGCTCACCTAAGCGAAGCCCAAGTGAGCTATAGTAAAAGCGCGCCGTCCGTCGCCCGGTCGTCCGTTGTAAACTTTTTCTCTGCACAGGGTTAGCGCAGTGCTAGCACGCTCGCTTCTCACCTCTAAGGTCCCGGGTTCAAATCCCAGATTCGGTGAGGGGTCTTATATTGGAGGGTAGGTGGTCCCTCGCCTAGGCCTCGGCAGGGGGTTTTCTCCGGGTACTCCGGTTTCCTCCTGTTCCGTGGACCCCCTCACGCCAACATCTGAGCCAACGTGAGACATTAATGTAAGTTGTGTAACTTGTTTGTTAAACGTTGTAAAATAAATAAAGTTTAAATTTAACTGCTGCACAGAATTCACGAAACATTTCAGGAAGCAGAAACTGAAGATTTGTGATTTTCGTGCCGATCGGCCAACAAATATGGCCGCCGATGAGGTCTCTGATTGGCTGAGTCAACGCATTTTCGACTTCTCTTCGACCGCTACACAGAATTTCATGAAACCTTACAGTGATAAAGTACCCAAGGTCCTCCGCCAAATTGTCCACTATCATTCTTTTGTCTGCAACTCGGGTGAGCGATGTGGCCCCCTTGGGCCTCTTGTTTTTCTAACTATGACTCATTTTGGCGTGAATCACAACTAATGAGGATTTACTAACCGAAACATGCATGTTTGGTGAACAACATTCAGATTTTCTTTTCCAGAAGGCTTTTATCTGGCTGTAGAGTCGGATACTTCGTTTTCTGAAACACAACTATCAAGAGCGACATATAGAGATTATTATGTCCGTCCGTCTGTCTGTATGGTAGTCACACTTTCGTATGAATTGATAATTTATAACTTGATTGATATGCGTGGTACTTCCATTAAACCTGCAGGGATGGACATTGGTCAAGTACGATGAGACTTGATACCCAATAAAGGTCAAGATCATCTGGAAGGTCAAGGTCACATTTTTAGGGTCAAACATGCGATAGACGACATACCTGTTCTGAGACATTTTTTTATATACACAATTGACAGAAAGTACTTCAGTTGAAATTCTGTGTGTCGTTTGCTGTAAATTTCTGTAATGGACACTCTGTTCTTAAACATTTGACAAATCTTATCAATTATCCTATGGAGTAATGGGTATGCGAAGATATGTACGTGTATCGTTGAAGTGTAAACTGGCGAGCTGATCAGGCCTGATGAAGCTAACATTGTTAAGGAAAAAAACTCGGCTAAAAGAACTTCAGGCCATTCTTCAGAATATGTAAAAATTCGATAATCCAATGATGAAAAGATGAAAGAGGCTTTGGAAGAAAACTAGGTCACCGGGCGCTCTAGAAATCTAGAAATCACAATAAAAAATAAAATAAAGAGAATAAACTATTGATATTGAGACAGAGCTTGGGTTTTACGATAGCATAAGAAAGTACAGCCGAGGTTTTGTTACGAGAGACGATGTATATATGAAGATCTTACAGAGATGCAAATTAAAGGCTCTGGTAATAACACGTTCCGTTTGAAGCGTTGTATTTCAAAACACAATATAGATGGCGACACCGTACACGATATCAAAAGACTCGCTCTGCAGTTAGAAAAAAAAATCAAGAATAAAAAAAATGTCTTTGATGTTTTCTGAGAATTAGTAGCTGTAACTAGATGCGATCGTAGATGACAAGTTTCTTTTCTATGGTACATCAAATAATTTAAAAACTCGTCTCCGAAGCTAATTGCTGTCGATTGGCTAATTAAGGTGAATTACTTGTGTGGTATAATGTTGTGATGGTTAATTAATGGATTATCGTGTCTGATTATTTATAATAAGATTGATTAATACACATATAAGGTATCTTGCTTAATTAATCGGAATGATATCTTGTTATCAGAAAAAAAGTCTTTGTTCCGTATCAAGATGACCTTTCACGTGCATCATGACACACCCGTTCTTTGTATAGGGTGTCTTATACTGGAATCACGTCTTCGTTTGCAATTATTGATATACATTTGTACATCTTGGCCTTTTTATGTGGCTTGTAGTGCATAAGATCATGTCCGTCCGTACGTTCGTCAAATGTCACTGTTACATGAAACACTTCATAAAATTGACAATTGGATGACCTAATGTACTTTTTGCATATGAAAGCCAACGGATAAAATCGACAGATCACACGCAAGAGCTAAAACCTTGACAAGGGGAGGCGACGCTTACCTACATGTACCATTTTCTTACTTTGTAAACTGTATATTGATAAAGCTTTATACACGAGTTAAAGAAGATCCTGACGATAATCTCAACAGCACTCACAATAGAGCACAAAATTAAACATCGACGGACCCCTAGCAAGCTGGAGATGGGACCAGGTGCCCGGGAGGAGTAAACATCCCCTGTTGGCTAGCCGCACCCGCCGTCGATGTTAATGAAGCATGGAAATGAAAATATATAAAATTCATGCACTGTCTGACGTTATGTCTATATAGAAAACGCTATGGCGAAAATGTCAGGGAAGTATATTCAAAACACTTACTGTTAAACCCCTCGCGGGGAACTTTTTTACGAGCTCCACACGGCAAAGGGCATAATCTTAAGAGCACTCACAATAGAGCACAAAATTAATTGATAAAGGTTTATACATGTATTCTTTACCATTGAAACAATTTTTGTGACCCTAATATATAATTAATTTGTCCGTTAAATCGACAGTTGGTCTGACCTACTGCAGATAAAAAAAAAACAATAACAAAAAACCACCGTGCGTCATTAGCAGAAGTCATATCGTCTGCATGCGTCTTTACTCCATTAAACGGCGGCTGCGTTCGTGTGGAAGCATCCAGTACTATTTCCTGAGGGGAATTTCTTTGTCGTGTTTTTCTTTGGATTTCCCGGACACAGCTGTACCACCCCAAACTCCCATTAGCACTGGATCGTTGTTCTTAGAGGGCATGTCGTTTTATTTGTCGTCATTCTCTTTCCTGAGAAGAAATTCATTAAGTTCATCACTGTTTGCAAGACGTAAAAGTCGCAGGCTGAACAAAGATACGTACTTGTATGAAATGCAAAAGCATGTTTTGAGGTTTATTTCGCTTGCTCTTTACATGCGCGGATCTATAAGGGTGTATGGGCACCCTCATCTCCACTGAGTCACGTACCCTCTCCTGTTCCGAAATGAATAATTAGTCCCCTACCGGCAACGCCGAAGGGAAGTCTTAGTTTCCTCTCGGTCTGTCCGTCTGTCTGTCTGTCAGTCCGTCTGTCACATTTTCAGTTTTCCTGACTTTTTTTTTTTTTGCTGTTGTTGTCCCCTACCGGCAACACCGAAGGGGACTCTTAGTTTCCTCTCGGTCTGTCCGTCTGTCTGTCTGTCAGTCCGTCTGTCATATTTTCAGTTTCACGGACTTTTTTTTTTTTTTTTTTTTTTGCTGTTGTTGCATATATTGAACTCATTTTTGGTATGTGGATATATCTCAATTTGATTGACCTATTTTTACAAGAGTTATGGCCCTTGGACTTAGCAAATTTTATGAAAATTTCAGTTTTCCGGACTTTTCTTCGGTTCTATTACAGATAATGAATTGATGTTTGGTATATGAATACAACAATGTACATCTTAGTGTGATACAGACCAAGATTGAGCTTGGTCTCCATTGACCTATTTTTACAAGACGTATGGCCCTTGGACTTATCAAATTTCTTGAAATTTTTAGTTTTCCGGACTTTTTTGCGCTGTTGTTGCATATATTAAACTCATTTTTGGATATATTTGGATATATCTCAATGTGACACAGATCAAGTTTGAGTTTGGTTTTGATTGACCTATTTTTACAAGAGTTATGGCCCTTGGACTTAGCAAATTTTATGAAAATTGCAGTTTTCCGGACTTTTCTTCGGTTCTGTTGCAGATAATGAATTGATGTTTGGTATATAAATACATCTTAGTGTGATACAGACCAAGTTTGAGTTTGGTCTCCAATGACCTATGTTTACAAGAGTTATGGCCCTTGGACTCAGCAACGGGGTAGGGCTACGAAGCCCGATATTGGCCATAATTTTGAACATTGTACTTCATAGAATTCTTAACTGTAATTTGACATTTTGAAAAATTCTCTACTGAATCACGAATCTATCTTTTGTAAATGTTGCGTTTATCAATAGCTTTTAGCCCTTTGAAAACACCAAAATAGGTCATATTTCGCGAAATTGACACAAAAACTATAATCTCCATTAAATTAGCAATGGCCGCATGCATTAACTAAGATGAAAAAATTATATGTGAAAGATTATCAGTATATCCTTTTGTCATAAACGTTTTATCTCAATTAACGCATGCGGCCACATTGAATTCTTCGACAAAGGACAGAATTCCAAGCAATTTTCGCCATATTTTGTCAATAACGTCAAAATGACGTCACTTTATGACGTCATTACAATTAAATGGCACTTTGTTTTGTGAATTTTTTTCTTTTCTCTAAAAGCGGTAAACGTTAGTGTATTTTCATGAGAGATATCAAGTATTTCTAATGAAATTTATTTCTAGGGAAAAATCGAGGGCCGATTTAGGAGTCTCGTGGCCCTACCCCTTTCTTGAAATTTTCAGTTTTCTGGACCTTTCTACAGTTCTATTGCAGATTGATGAACTGATTATTGGTATATGAAAACATCTTAGTGGGATACAGACCAAGTTTGAGTTTGGTTTCCATTGACCTATTTTTACAAGAGTTATGGCCCTTGGACTTAGCAAATTTAATGAAATTTTCAGTTTGCCGGACTTCTCTTAGCTGTTGCAGATAATAAACTCGTGAAAAGAGATTCAGGACATAAATTTACGCCGCCGGTAGGGGATTTTTATCGCTCAGCGATCAATACATTATTTTTTTAAATCATCCTATAAAACCATGCACTGGAAACACCCCCCCCCCCCTTTCCTCTAAAAAAAAATCTAGACCCGCTAACGCTCTATTCATAGAATTTTATCACCATTCTTAATGAAAATTCCCTAAACTGAATAACCCTGTTTAGTATTAAAGAGTTTTAGCGTGAATATTGGACGGAGAGATACTTTTCAAGCCCATATCACTTTCACATCTTAGGAAAATGTAATTATTTTCAAGGTCGGAATGATTAATTTCAGACCAAATAAAAGAAAATCCCAAACGGGAAGCTGGATAGGAAAAGTAGTAAACAAGACGCATGCGCGAATCCAGATTTTTTTTCCAAAAAAGGGAATAGGGTTACATTAATTTTTGAGGAAATTAACACAAATGTCAGAAAAAAAACTTTAAAAATTTGAAGATCCTGACCCCTTTACACCTTCTAGATCCGCGAGTGAGACACAAATGCAAAATAGTACGTGACGTAGTTTGACCATTCTGCACACAAGGGACCTCCGTGCGAGGCGTGTATCTCTTGTGTTTGTCATTCCGTCTGTCATTCCGTCTGTCATGGGCATTATGTCTGCCCGTCTCTTGGTGCCTTTATGCTCGAGAAAATTATTTAAAAAAAAAAAAAAACGACACCACAAGTGTTTTGCGTACAATTTGACTTCCTTTACCTATTTTGCCTTCACGTTTGATCATTTTGCCTTCACATTTGATTGTTTTGTCTTCCAATTCGATTATTTTTGCCTTCACATTTGATCACTTTGCCTTCACATTTGATTGTTTTGATTTCACATTTGATCATTTTGCCTTTACATTTGATCATTTTGCCTTCACATTTGATCGTTTTGCCTTCAAATTTGATCATTTTTGCATTCACATTTGATCATATTGCCTTAACATTTGATCGTTTTGCCTTCACATTTGATCATTTTTGCATTCACATTTGATCATATTGCCTTAACATTTGATCGTTTTGCCTTCAAATTTGATCATTTTTGCATTCACATTTGATCATATTGCCTTAACATTTGATCGTTTTGCATTCACATTTGATTGTTTTGCCTTCACATTTGATTGTTTTGCCTTCACATTTGATCATTTTTACCTTCACATTTGATCATTTGCCTTCAAATTTGATTGCTTTGCCGTCGCATTTGATCATTTTTTTTACCTTCGCATTTGATAATTTCACCTTTACATTTGATTGTTTTGCCTTCACATTTGATAATTTTTCCTTCACATTTGATTGTTTTGCCTTCACATTGATCATTCATCACATTTGATCGTTTTGCCTTCACATTTGATTGTTTTGCTTTCACATTTGATCGTTTTGCCTTCACATTTGATCATTTTGCCTTCACATTTGATTGTTTTGCCTTCACATTTGATCATTTTGCCTTAACATTTGATTGTTTTGCCTTCACATTTGATTATTTTTGCCTTCACATTTGATCATTTTGCCTTAACATTTGATCATTTTGCCTTCACATTTGATCATTTTGCCTTAACATTTGATCGTTTTGCCTTCACATTTGATCATTTTTGCCTTCACATTTGATCATTTTTGCCTTCATATTTGATCATTTTTGCCTTAACATTTGATCGTTTTGCATTCACATTTGATTGTTTTGCCTTCACATTTGATCATTTTTACCTTCACATTTGATCATTTGCCTTCAAATTTGATTGCTTTGCCGTCGCATTTGATCATTTTTTTTACCTTCGCATTTGATAATTTTACCTTTACATTTGATTGTTTTGCCTTCACATTTGATAATTTTTCCTTCACATTTGATTGTTTTGCATTCACATTGATCATTCATCACATTTGATCGTTTTGCCTTCACATTTGATTGTTTTGCTTTCACATTTGATTGTTTTGCCTTCACATTTGATTATTTTGACTTCACATTTGATCATTTTGCCTTCACATTTGATCGTTTCTCCTTTTTCTTTTGGGACGTAGCAACATCCTTCCCCATGCGTATGTGAATGGGCGAGGATCTAGATGGCACGAATTATTTTTGATAATCTTTAAAAGTTATATGCCGATGCAAGAGGAATTTTCATACCGGTTAAGGATCAGGGTCAAGGTCATAACAAACAAGAACAAGTACTCTGGAGAATCTAGAATTTGTTTTAAGAAAGGATGACAAATTACAATAGTTAGTTTCAGGGTGATTGGATCAAAGGTCATGTGTTATCATGAAATTTGGACATTTTAGAAGCCACGTGTTGCTTTTGATTAAAAATAACTAATGGGTAGCATGATCAAATTTGGCATGGAGATAGAACGTGGTTAGAAGAACTGAACACAGTACCTATTGTTTTGACCTAGAGAATTGACCTTGACTGTGAAAAATGTAAGTTGATGTTAGGCTTTATCAATTGTACTAAAGTCTAAAATCACATAAAACCTTAGCATGGAGATAAACTATGACGAATGAACATCATTTCATGTATTTCTCTAGACCTTGAAGATGAAATTTGGTATTGGGCTATGTTGCAATTGCATAAAACCTTAAGAGATACCCGTGGAGGTAGAACTTAATTAGTGGACTTTATTTATATCAACTATTGACCTTGACCTCGAGTTTGACCTTGGACTTGACTGATATCAGCTATTTACCTTGACCTCGAGGTTTGACCTTGACATTGTGAAATGAATTTTGATTCAGATTGTAAAAACAAGGAGAATCACTTGTAATAAAAAATAACTTGAAAAGCGATTTTACAATTGACATTGAAAGCATAATTTTGACTATATTGTATCGATGACAAATATGGATAATGACCATATCCCTGTATACAGCATAAAATCGATAATTCAGAAATCAGAAACCGAAGGCATACAAAATCTGGATAAAACAGGAACCAAAGCAAACAAACAAAAACCTCCACCATATGAAAAGAAGCGAACTCTCGATATGGGATTGAGACCAGGTACCCAGGAAGAGTAAGCTTCTCCTGCTTGCATGCAATAAATGTCACTTGGTATGGAAATTAAACATGACTAGAAGAACTTATTTCAGGCATTGACCTTGAGTTGACTATGATTTTTGACCTAATATGATTTTGTATTAGACTGTATTGGACTTAAGGAATATGACTCTTGATATTTTCACACATAAATTCTCTCCTCTTGTAACCGTGACGTTGACCTACATTTTCCTCTACAACTTTCTTCTCTGCAATTCGGCCATGTCATCTTTGGCGGTTTCTTGTTTCTTGTATACTATGTGAATTTTCAGTCACTATGCAAAAACCCATCTTCTTCAAATAAATATCCTTTACACTAACTGTCTTACATAGACGTTCTGAAAGTCTGTCTTACGGCTCCAATCCAGACGTTGGATCAAGTTTAGACCGAGAACAGGCCAAAATTTTATTCTTGAGTTGGTATTTTGGCCAAAATACCAACTCAAGAATAAAATTTTGGCCTGTTCTCGGTCTAGATCAAGCTAACTCCGTAGAAAAAAAATTAAAACGATATTCAGGGTACTATTATAGTACTACATTAAAATTCGAATTTTTATTTTTGATCCGTAAAGTGGAGATGGGAGCTCTATGATTCCGACCCTCTCTGTGTAAACAACCTGACTTTCTTCCCCCATAAGACCAGCATTTGTTGTGGTACCTGAGTTTTATGTTTGAATTAAGGTATACAGGGAGGTGGAACATTAAGGTATAGGCAGGTGTGCCAGCATGAGTCAGTACATCCTTCTATCTGGTAAGAATAAGTATTTTCTTTATAAAACGAAAACTCTTTCTTTCTTTCTTTCTTTCTATGGGCATTTGGCAGACTTATGATATGGTTGTGATTTTAAAAATATTTGGTGTTATAGTATTATCTGTATAATGCGTTTTGGTCAGAAAACTCATTTTGACCAACCCTTCGATTTAAAGCATCATTAAGTGGTTGTTCCACATACGGAAAGGGATGGTTTAGTCCCCCCCCCCCCCCCCGATTTAACCCCTCCCATTTCATTCCCCTTACCCCTAACCCAACCTCAGTCCAGCATCATATTCCAAGCATGAGTTATCTTTTTTACATTAGGGGCTATAGTCCTTAATTTTGATTCATTCACCTATCGTTCATTCATTGACACTAACTTTAAGGTATGTCCTCAGTCCTGTGACGACACTTACCACTGGTTATTATCAAATTATCATCATTTCCTCAGCATCGTTTTTCTTCCTTGGCTTATATGACTTCGCTTGCATCACAGAAATTTGTCTAACTTAATTTCCCGTTTGACGTATCAAGGAGAGTATGGATAGAGTATATATATAAAACGGGAGGTGAAGCTTTCCGCCTTATAATTGATAATCATTCTCTAGGACCTTAAGTCGCTATTTCTCACCGATTGACATTCGCTTTGGTAAACAATCGACAGAACACGGTGACGATGTGCATCTAGAGAAGAGCGCCTGATGATTTCTTGAATTTTTTTTCTTGGAAATTACGTCTTCAGTGTGGAGGTATTATTATTTCGTTGGTCTCGCCGTACGAAGTCCTTAATTGCTCTAGTTTGACGACAGTTTACGTTCAACACTCAGTGGGAAACGTCTTTGAAAAACATGTCATTAAGATGGTTTGGACGTCAGTTGTTTGACCTCTTCTAACGATCTCGATCTCGAATGATATGCGCAGTGGTGGAAATATTGCATACAAATGATTTTTAAGAGAGGGATTTAGCGCCGGAGATTCATATATCTATCTGTACAACACTTTTGCATTCTGCTCAGTGACAATAATTTTCTCTGCTTGAAGGAATTGATGGTGGAGAGAGCAACGTAATACAAAAGAGTGTGGTAAACCACGTGACAGGTGGACACGAAAGGGAGAGAATGCTGATGGAGGGTTGATTGTTGGATTAAGGATGACGTTTGGTGACCTCAAGCAGAGTTGTCGATCGTAGATACGATGCGGTGGTAAGTAAATATATATCTTTATTTTAAGGTATTCTAAGGATTAAAAGCACCTGTTGTTTATTGTTTAACTAAGCCATTGTCAGTATCACCACCTTAAGTTTTATGCTCTTAGTGTGGAATCTGTATTTAAAGACACTAGCTGACGGGTAACAAAATCTTACCTTCCTGCTTAAAGATTTCCAAAAGTTAGCCGTATTCGAAAACATAGATGGGGTTTGGTATACAAGGTACGGTACGACTTACGTGTTGATGAAAAAAAACCGCATAAAATCATTCAAATAGTAAAGTACAGGTTCGATACCACTGCGTTGTTATATTGTTTTTGGGTGCTTTGTAAATACATGTGTCTTATTTAGAATTTCGATGTAGTAGTAAATAACTCGATCTCATTCAATTCTGAATGCGTATGAATGAATTTTACTTAAACGACAAAAATACCAAGTTTTCTATAACTTAGTATGGAAACTTCTCCCAAACTAAAAGACAGTTTCTAACTCATTAGTTTATTTTTCATTAATTCTCAAGAAGGCTTATGATCTCGCCTTCAATAAAAAAAAAATGACAACTTCACCCTTTTTTTGCGTTTTTTTTAACAGTAGGCTAGTGTGACGGTTAATATGAGATAAAAACACTCGGGGATGGTAGATATTTCCGTTTTAACAACAGGAAAGACACGAAAAGGAAGGGTTTACTATGACTCAAGAGCCCGTGATCCCTGTCACCCAAGTGCCTGTGATTCTCTGAACTTGTAGTTAGAGTGTTAAACGTCTTCAAATTCAATAGCATCATTTAAGAACAGATCAATTTGCAGCATGGACCAGACATGCACGTTTCGGGTACTTTACCCTCGTCACATCCTCAATCTGAACAATGTAATATGGCCAAAGAGTGTGATGATTATTATGTCTAAACTTGTACCGAAAATGAAGCAGGATGGGTGGGATATGATGCTACAGGGCCCACTTTTTAGAAATTTCAAGATTTTTTGATAACAGAAATTTTCGAATGCGTTGAATAGACAGACGATCAACCGAAGTTGATCGAACTTAGCTACATGTGCCCTCGGGGACTCCTTGTCCACCAGCAGTGACACTCACCAAATGGTTCAAATGTTAAACGTCTTCAAATTCAATAACCATCTCCTTTCTTGTGAAACCACCCTGAATTCGATCCCTTACTAAGTTTTTGTCGGTCTTTGCATTTTCAAGATTTAAGGAAGGGCGGGTCTGGAGGGATGTAGGGGTCAGGAACGTCTCCCTCCTCTAACGTTAACATTTGCCATAAATCTTGCCGTTTTTATACCCCCCGCAACGAAGTTAGGGGGAGTATACTGGATCCATTATGTATGAATTTTTTTTTTTTCTCAAAAATCATAGGTTGGATCCCTGCCCCGTGCGGGTTCAACCCCCCCCCCCCCTCCCGGAAATAATAAAATCCGACCATGGAAAATAAAACTACTTGTATTCAGTAAAAGTACATGTACTTTTAGAGTGTTTACTAGTTATTCAGTGGTAATCTATATGTTCATCACATTCTAAAAACGAAACAAAGCAAAACGTTCGTTCTACGCAATTCTGTAAAGGATTGGTAACAATGAAATGAAGATTCAAACAAAAGTGAAAATCTGAAACTTAACAACTATAAAATAACAAAAAAAACCAACAACAATGCACGTTATCAGATTATCCGGATTTCTGCTGTATCTTGTTTTCAGTTTTCTTTTGTATTTGACGTTTTGAATAAAAAGTGAAAAGAGAAAACAAACTCCTACATTGATTTCATCACAGATACGAACTAAATTTAAATTTGAAATTGAAAATTGAAAATAAAGCAGGGATTGGTTACAAAATAAGGAGAAACAAGCAGTTACAGAAAATAAACTTAATACGTATCTATGAAACAAAAAATATTCTTTACTATTGAATTATATCATTTTAAGGATATGTTATGAAACTAGTTGCGTTCTCACCATTCCCTGATGTTTTCTCTTGATCAAACTTATACTTCAGGCATTAGAGGTATAATACTCTACTTCCGGTTGCTTTGATAACAGAAAAATTAAATACCACGAAGTTGGCCGAAGAAGCACGACTTCGGCATTGTTCGGGACCACACATTTTCATGGCGAGTTGAATATAACAAATATCTAAAAATATGTAAAATATGGAAGTACATGATTTCTAGCTTTTCCGCGAGATTGTTTTTATACCTCTAATACGGCGACCTGTCCGAAAGAATTCTTGATGTTAACTACAGTAATTTATTTAAAAGAATTTTACAAATATATGATAGTTTAGCGGCAATTATGGTAAAATTATTGATGGTATAATAAACAGTGAAAGATTTGTAATGACCTGTTCAGAAAGTGAGAAAATTTAGCGTCTTAGCCAAGGCATCTTGTTTCCATGTTTAGTAAACGCACTGTGACTGTAATCCGGATAACCACACTGATTGGTTACCTATGCCTTCATAGATAGGTTCTATGTGTCCGTTACCTATGCCTTCATAGATAGGTTCTATGTGTCCGTTACCTATGCCTTCATAGATAGGTTCTATGTGTCCGTTACCTATGCCTTCATAGATAGGTTCTATGTGTCCGTTACCTATGCCTTCATAGATAGGTTCTATGTGTCCGTTACCTATGCCTTCATAGATAGGTTCTATGTGTCCATTACCTATGCCTTCATAGATAGGTTCTATGTGTCCGTTACCTATGCCTTCATAGATAGGTTCTATGTGTCCATTACCTATGCCTTCATAGATAGGTTCTATGTGTCCATTACCTATGCCTTCATAGATAGGTTCTATGTGTCCGTTACCTATGCCTTCATAGATAGGTTCTATGTGTCCGTTACCTATGCCTTCATAGATAGGTTCTATGTGTCCGTTACCTATGCCTTCATAGATAGGTTCTATGTGTCAGTTACCTATGCCTTTATAGATAGGTTCTATGTGTCCATTACCTATGCCTTCATAGATAGGTTCTATGTGTCCGTTACCTATGCCTTCATAGATAGGTTCTATGTGTCCATTACCTATGCCTTCATAGATAGGTTCTATGTGTCAGTTACCTATGCCTTCATAGATAGGTATTATGTGTCCGTTACCTATGCCTTCAAAGATAGGTTCTATGTGTCCATTAAGTCTCACTGCATGTTCTCTCAGAGATAAATGTTAGTAGAAAAGCGCTTTCATTTTGCTCATTAAATTCAATGTTATGTGGTATGATTACGGTGTCTGTCTGTCCTTCTAACCGTCTGTTTATCGGTCTGACCGCTGTAAAAGTTGGTAAGAATAGTTTCGACGTTTTATCATTGTGTATCAAACAGCATCAGTCACTATCAAAAAAAGTCCATGTCACTTTCAAACTGAGAGCGACATTGTGCTCTGTGAACATTCGAATTGACTGTAATGTTGGTAAAATTGATTAATTAGAATTTATCAGTTGTAGACCTCATAATTGAACCCCCACCCCAGCCCGGTCCCCCTGGACCCGCGTCTGTGATTAGCGTGCTGTTGTTGTGTAAGGTGTTCAAAGGTTTACCACACAAGAGTCAATATCACTATGATCAAATTTGTGTAAAATTGTGTAATATACATAAATCTAGAGATGGTATTAGACACTATTTAAAGACGTGTCTTTCAGTTTCGCCCACTTAATGCAATGGATCATCATTACTTCAAAATGCTCTCCTTTTTGTCCAATATCAACCCATTATGTCGTGTAACAGGATCTTTAAAAGTGTAAAACCACACGAAATGAAGAAACCAATAACGGTTAAATAATGAATTTGTCGCAGCCAACGCTGAATTTAAGTGATAATGGATTCTAAAGAAAGCTTGCGATGTGTATATAAGCATTAAAACCACAGCTCGGCAGCTTCCTAGATTTATTTCCTTTTGCTGCAGAGAATGACTTTTGCATCCTATCAGAAAAACCACAGAAATCCGTGGGTTGAATCTCATCAAGGTCGATTTGTCTCGTCTATATTTTCTTCGAACTTCCGGAATGGTTTCCGTTTTTGAGACGTTTAATCCATTCATTGACCTCAGTACTAGAACAATGACCTGATTCGTCGAAAGAATCAATTATATCCATTGAAGAAAATTATTTAAAACAATGAGATTCCGTGGCCAAGTTCACAGGAAGATTATATGCGCAGCAAATATAAATGTTAAATTTCTTACACGATCAACTGAGTCAAATATAACAAGAAAAGGAGGGGATCTCCAAAATGACTCGGTCACCACAGCCAAACACTTAAATGTGAAAACACAGAGTAAACAAACACAACAAGAGACACCATAAGGGACAATGTACACCAAAAACAGAGTGAACAAACACAACAAGAGACACCAAAGGGACAAGGTACACCAAACACAGAGTGAACAAACACAACAAGAGACACCAAAGGGACAAGGTACACCAAACACAGAGTAAACAAACACAAAAAAGAGAAACCAAAGGGACAATGTACACCAAAAACAGAGTGAACAAACACAACAAGAGACACCAAAGGGACAAGGTACACCAAACACAGAGTGAACAAACACAACAAGATACACCAAAGGGACAATGTACACCAAACACAGAGTGAACAAACACAACAAGAGAAACCAAAGGGACAATGTACACCAAACACAGAGTGAACAAACACAACAAGAGAAACCAAAGGGACAATGTACACCAAACACAGAGTAAACAAACACAGCAAGATACACCAAAGGGACAAGGTACATCAAACACAGAGTGAACAAACACAACAAGATACACCAAAGGGACAAGGTACATCAAACACAGAGTGAACAAACACAACAAGATACACCAAAGGGACAATGTACACCAAACACAGAGTGAACAAACACAACAAGAGAAACCAAAGGGACAATGTACACCAAACACAGAGTGAACAAACACAACAAGAGAAACCAAAGGGACAATGTACACCAAACACAGAGTGAACAAACACAACAAGAGACACCAAAGGGACAATGTACACCAAACACAGAGTGAACAAACACAACAAGAGAAACCAAAGGGACAATGTACACCAAACACAGAGTGAACAAACGCAACAAGAGAAACCAAAAGGACAATGTACATCAAACACAGAGTGAACAAACACAACAAGAGAAACCAAAGGGACAAGGTACACCAAACACAGAGTGAACAAACACAACAAGAGGCACCAAAGGGACAAGGTACACCAAACACAGAGTGAACAAACACAACAAGAGGCACCAAAGGGACAAGGTACACCAAACACAGAATGAACAAACACAACAAGAGAAACCAAAGGGACAATGTACACCAAACACAGAGTGAACAAACACAACAAGAGGCACCAAAGGGACAAGGTACACCAAACACAGAATGAACAAACACAACAAGAGAAACCAAAGGGACAATGTACACCAAACACAGAGTGAACAAACACAATAAGAGAAACCAAAGGGAAAATGTACACCAAACACAGAGTGAACAAACACAACAAGAGGCACCAAAGGGACAAGGTACACCAAACACAGAATGAACAAACACAACAAAGAGAAACCAAAGGGACAAGGTTCACCAAACACAGAGTAAACAAAAACACAACAAAGAGAAACCAAAGGGACAATGTACACCAAACACAGAGTGAACAAACACAGCAAGATACACCAAAGGGACAAGGTACACCGAACACAGAGTGAACAAACACAACAAGAGACACCAAAGGGACAAGGTACACCGAACACAGAGTAAACAAACACAACAAGAGGCACCAAAGGGACAATGTACACCAAACACAGAGTGAACAAACACAGCAAGATACACCAAAGGGACAAGGTACACCAAACACAGAGTAAACAAACACAACAAGAGACACCAAAGGGACAATGTACACCAAACACAGAGTAAACAAACACAACAAGATACACCAAAGGGACAAGGTACACCGAACACAGAGTAAACAAACACAACAAAGAAAAACCAAAGGGACAAGGTTCACCAAACACAGAGTAAACAAAAACACAACAAAGAGAAACCAAAGGGACAAGGTACACCAAACACAGAGTGAACAAACACAACAAGAGACACCAAAGGGACAAGGTACACCGAACACAGAGTAAACAAACACAACAAGAGACACCAAAGGGACAAGGTACACCAAACACAGAGTAAACAAAAACACAACAAAGAGAAACCAAAGGGACAAGGTACACCAAACACAGAGTAAACAAACACAACAAAGAGAAACCAAAGGGACAAGGTACAACAAACTTCAAAGACAACATCAAAGCACTAACCCCCCCCCCCCCCCCCATGGCAAAACATAAACCAATGAGACCAATGGGCAACCGGTGCCGACTTTGGACGACCATCTGCTAGTGGTAGCAAATGAAGTGGTTATCCAGATTACGTGCGCTCATCCCTTCCACTTGTCCGTGGTTACCTGGCGGTCTCGCAGAACACACAATTGTTGTTTACAGTGACCTCCTTGCTGTAAGATGTCGACTCAAACATCACCGACAAAACAACTTGCAACTGTTCCCACAAGTATGGCGTACACCACGTACGTGTACTATTGATTTTCGAAAACGACGTTCAAAGCCTGAAAGGTCAAGGTTATATCTGACAATATCAGAAATTCATTGTGGACACTCTTCCGCCTCTTTAGGTGAATGTATGACACTCATTTCATTTTTAAGGTCAAGAAATAAAGATCAAGGTCACTGCGGGTTTGCATACATTAAGATTTTTAGCTCTACTGGTCTCAGACCAGTCGAGCTTATGCGATACCCCGTCGTCCGGCGTCCGTCCGTCTGTCCGTCTGTCCGTCCGTCCGTCCGTAAACAATTCTTGTGCTCGCAACTCCTCTGAAACCATTGGTGATAGAAAGTTAATTCTTTTTGCATCCTGCTTGGTATGTGGTCTAGTTGTGCACCTGACATTTGGTTTCAGCCCCTGACCCCCAGGGTCTTAGAAAATGGGCGTGGTTATGAAATTCTATGTAATCTTGTGCTCGCAACTCCTCTGACACTATAAATGATGGAGACCTAAATCTTTTTGCAATATGATAGGTCTGTGGTCTAGTTGTGCACCTGATATTTTGTTTGAGCCCCTGACCCCCAGGGTCTTAGAAAATGGGTGTGGTCATTTTTTCTTATATAACTCTATGTAATCTTGTGCTCGCAACTCCTCTGATACTATAAATGATGGAGACTTAATTCTTTTTGCAATATGATAGGTCTGTGGTCTAGATGTGCACCTGATATTTTGTTTGAGCCCCTGACCCCCTAGGGTCTTAGAAAATGGATGTGGTCATTTTCACCTATATAACTCTATGTAATCTTGTGCTCGCAACTCCTGTGACACTATTAATGATGGAGACTCAATTCTGTTTGCAATATGATAGGTCTGTGGTCTAGTTGTGCACCTGATATTTTGTTTGAGTCCCTAACTCCCAGGGTCTTAGAAAATGGGTGTGGTCATTTTCACCTATGTAACTCTATGTAATCTTGTGCTCACAACTCCTCTGACACTATTAATGATGGAGACTTAATTCTTTTTGCAATATGATGGGTCTGTGGTCTAGTTGTCCACCTGATATTTTGTTTAGGCCCCTGACCCCCAGGGTCTTAGAAAATGGGTGTGGTCATTTTCACCTATATAAGTCTATCAAATCTTGTGCTCGCAACTCCTCTGACACTATAAATGATGGAGACCTAATTCTTTTTGCAATATGATGGGTTTGTGGTCTAGTTGTGCACCTGATATTTTGTTTGAGCCATTGACCCTCAGGGTCTTAGAAAATGGGTGTGGTCTTTTTTTCCTAATTAACTCTATGTAATCTTGTGCTCGCAACTCCTCTGACACTATAAATGATAGAGACCTAAATCTTTCTACAATATGATGGGTCTGTGGTCTAGTTGTGCACCTGATATTTTGTTTGAGCCATTGACCCTCAGGGTCTTAGAAAATGGGTGTGGTCTTTTTTTCCTAATTTACTCTATGTAATCTTGTGCTCGCAACTCCTCTGACACTATTAATGATGGAAACCTAACTCTTTTTGCAATATGATGGGTCTGTGGTTTAGTTGTGCACCTGATATTTTGTTTGAGCTATTGACCCCCAGGGTCTTAGAAAATGGGTGTGGGCGTTTTTCCTAATTATTGTGCTCGCAACTTCTCTGACACTATAAATGATGGAGACTTAATTCTTTTTGCAATATGATAGGTCTGTGGTCTAGTTGTGCACCTGGTATTTTGTTTGAGCCCCTGACCCTCAGGGTCTTAGAAAATGGGTGTGGTCAGTTTCACCTATATAATTCTATGTAATCTTGTGCTCACAACTCCTCTGACACTATAAATGATGGAGACTTAATTCTTTTTATAATATGATGGGTCCGTGGTCTAGTTGTGCACCTGATATTTTGTTTGAGCCCTTGACCCCGGGGTCTTAGAAAATGGGTGTGGTCAATTTTCTTATATGATTGTGCTCTCAACTCTTCTAGAGCTATTAAAGATGAAAACTTTGTTCTTTATGCATAATATAATGGCTCTGTAGTCTTATTGTGTTATTGATAGGTCATTTGAGATAGCAGCCCCTGACCCCTAGGATCTTGAAAAATTGGCGGGCATTATTTTTTGAAATACTTTATCTCAGATATAATGAATTGTATGTCGAGTTATATTCTACTTGCAGTCTAATGGATATGTTGTTTTGTTGTGCTACTTATAATTTGTTGGCGTGCCTGCTCCCTATGGTCTTTGGTTTAAAATAAAATGGAAATTGATATTTATGTGTATGTATATTATTCACTTGTCAATGAGTGAATAAAACAAATCAACCAGGATAGCTACAGTCTCGTCAGAGACTTCTGGTTTTTGTTGTAATAAGGTGATCGGATGAATAAATATTCTGTTAATTTAGTTGCCATGCGAAGGGTTGCCACGCTATGTCTTCTATATATGTGATAATGTCTCCTGTCAAATTCCATTTTCGCGATTCTGTAGACACTTAAGGTTGGAGAATTTATATCCATCCATGACTATAGCTTCATCTGTCTTAACACTGAAGTCTGAACATGCAGAAGCTATTTAACAATGTAAAAAGAAGCTGGAATGAGGCATACCGAACTAACGTGAGTCGTTATGTCTATTATTAGCTTCCAACTTTTCACACATGTCAGAAATTAGATTGTGCTATGCTAAATTTAGCTCCTATTTACCCTGCAAATGAAAAAAGTAAATTGACCCCCTTTGATTCTGAATCAGTCGACTGAGAGAGAATAGGGGGCATATGTTGCCCGTATCACCGAGCTTCTATCCTACAAGATAAGTTTTATTGGAAGCAGAGCTCATCACTGACTAAGTGAACTTTAGTTAACAGCGCAACATGTGGGAAAAAATGTCTAAGTACTGACGTGGGTAATTAAGAATTAACCGTACTTGCTGCAGCAGCAATAAATGTTTCAATGATGTATGCACTTTTAACTTTGCATGCAAGCAAAAATGACTTTGACATGCAAGCGAAAAATGGAAATAGGAATAGATGTTTTGCTATTCGTACTTTTGTTTGATGATGGAGTCACGATAACCTTCTGTTGTACTGGGTTAACAATAAAAGTGGACATCATAGAACAGAGCGTACATCTAGTCCTATAATACATGTATAAGACTTCGACCTTGTTATTTGGAGGGGGTAATAGCCTTAAAGGGTCATGTATAATAGGACTAAGCGGACACCCAGTCAAGATGGTATTTTTATGAGTAAGGAACCAATAACGGTCCAGACTGTCGTTTACACCAGGAACAAATGAAGTCCTTGTTTGGGACTTAATTGTTATTTTGTAAAATGACATAATATGTACCTGATGTTTTCACTAAACATAGACCAAGAAGCCGAAAATTCGTAGGTATTGGTGATTTTTGCCATTTACACATAAAAAAACTTTGGATCCATAACATTACCAGTATGAATAAAAACACACAAACACATATTTTCGACACCTTGACCTTTATTTGATACAAAAACGACATTAAGGCATTAGGGGTATAATATTCTACTTCCGGTTGTACTGATAACCGAAAATTTAAATACCACGAAGTTGGCCGAAGACGCACGACTTCGGCTATGTTCGGGACCATACATTTTCATACTGAGTTTCAAATGAAACCGGAAAAAACGTAAATATATATAAGACATGACATTACATAATTTCTACTTTTTCGGCGATAGTGTTATTATACCCTTAATACCTTAACTTGTAAAGGCCAGTGCGCCGAAAATTTGTTTTCTTGAGTATGATTTTTATATGTACCATTCCTTTCCTCTGAAAGGAACATTTGATGTCACCAATATGACCGCCAAGGTTTCTAATTGGCAGATAAGGTTATCTAGTACTAAAAAAAAGCAAAATAATTCATCGAAACCATACTAGTATCAGGACAAAAGATCCTTACAGCTGAATGATTAGAGACCATTATTTTATTTCATAATTTTCTCATATTCACTAGATTTAATGTCACTATTTCGTTTCCTGGTATCATAAAGTATGTGCCCTGATGGCATACATTTAAAAGTTTGGCAGATTTAGGTCGAGTGGGCTCTCTTTTGGCTGAAGTTTTATGAAGTGTTGACAGACGTAATGAAAAAGTGAAGACTTTTCATTTTTTACTTTTGACATTTGATTGTATTTAGATGGGTTTCTTTGACGATGCCATTATCTAACGATAGAAATGCCGTTTGTCTTGGCAACAGACGCTAAGTTGTGCTTCTTCTTGTTCTATCTTGGGACGGTTCGTACTCATTAACTCTAAGCTGTTTCAAATGTTACGTTGCATTCGCCAATGATCTATAAAATTTGAGATTTATGACTGTACGTAAGTTATGACGTGTTTTTCTTTTCTTATTGACAGCTATGCTCGATTCTTGGCACAGTACCCCTATGCTGTTCTAATTGCCTCCTCTGTAGTGGCGGGAATCTGTCTCGTGCTGTCCTTGACCTTGGTGGACCTTCCAGACTTCAGTGATCCTATGGCAGTAAGAAAATAGTTTATGCTTGTTTTTTTTATTATTATTCAAAAATGTCTTGAAGCAAATATAGAAATAGCATGTCTCCCATGGAAAAGAACCGAGGTAATTCTCAGATAAAAGGTTAAAAAACAAGTTTAAATGCCTCTTTTATTTAACTACCCCATTATTTGTTATTGATTTCACAGGGATTTATCACGCTAATACCGGTTGCTCTATTTACTATATGTGTTATATAGTTATTAACACATATATAGTAAATAGAGCAACCGGTATTAGCGTGATAAATCCCTGTGATTGATTTCTAAGAAAATTTCATCAAGTCTACGCGAGTCTCTTTATAGTGTGTTAAAGAACTTCCGATATATCTAACGCACCATTGCGATTGGCAGCCTGTAAAAACCGTAAATGCTATTTCGTTCTTTCAAAAACGAAAGTAGAACGGGAATACCGAAATATAGACAGTGGCGACACCTTGCATAATTTGACAGAAGTTATACGCGTTTTCCTAAACTAGGATCACCAAATGACCTACATCGCACCTGTTGGCATACTCGTACATTATGACGTCACAGACTACGTCATATTGCCCGTCATAGCATTGTTTGACTGGTAATTTGACAAGTATTAGCTTTTACAAAAAGCTTGCCGGCAGTTAGCTGACATTAAATGTTGTAAAATTCTAGTAAGGAAAAAATGGAATAAACGATTTTTATTCTTGTTAGACCAATCGCACATTTCCGGGCTTTTCCGTTTTTATTTCCGAGTCAAGCTACGGAAATTTCCGAGGATCTGTGATTTGTTGTAAGACGTATCGGTACAAAGACTTTTCGATGCATCTTTCGGAAGAAAATGCACTGATACGATATGACTTTCATTTGTCAAGTCATCTAGACTCTTTAGCCGACCTGATTGAAGCATCTTATGCACAGATTCAGAATAACCTTGACGAATATTTGTATATATTGTAGTTGTCCACCAATCATATTGCCAAGAGTTATTTTATCCGTGCAAGTATGTCACGATTGATTACAGTATACCGGCAGTCATGACTGCCGGTAATAATTGAGGTCAAAAGTCTGTCAACAGTTGCGACGTCGATTATTTGGTGATCCAGCAAAACGAGATCCCGAAAATATTTCGATATTTGGATTGCGATCGAAGAGGCATATTTTACCGATTTTATTAAAGGTTTGCGTCACATTTTCAAATCAAAGATATAATGAGACAAAGTTTTTCTATGAATTAAGGACCGGAAAAACATCTATTATGCTTTTCTTATTTCTTTGGTAGTACAACTGCAATTTTGAATTTGTTCGGTAGTGACTTAAGGCAATTCTAACATATAAAGATCACCTACTTCTTCTACTTCATGTAAATCCATTTGTTTCTTAGGCGCAGCGCACGACTTTCTCTTGTGTTCTTTTATAAGTGAATTAGTGATGAGTATTTTGTGAATACAAGCCGATCAATCGGAAACACGGTGTAATTTTACAGGGGCTAACCACTAAACTCTGATTGAATTAGACCTGTGGGAAATATTTATCAATGACGGAATGCTCTGTTTCACATGCAATACATATATAACCCTCGGATGAATTTATTTAATGTTCTGTAATACCACGGAATAATGATGTATTAGCTCTTCGGTACAGAGGAACTGAGAGGTACTGGAGATGTGAACATTTTTCTATGGTGGCACATTTCTGCCATCTAAATGCAAGAAATGTTTTTCTTCATCTGTCGACATGCAAAATAATTATGTCGACATACTATTTATGCAGGACAAATATAACGATATCTAAGATTATACAAAGGTCGACAAGGTAAGCTTGTCGATATGCGATTTAATGTCAACATGCAATACCATTATGTCAACATCCAATATTATTACTAGTATGTCTACAGATGTCAACATGTGAAATAATTATTTCGACATGTCAACATGCAAGATAAGTTTATTGTGCTTAGCATGTAGGGTACGGTAGTCATGCCAACACGAAGATAAATTGATGTTGCAGGTACAATGTATTTGAAATTCACATATGTATGAAGTGTGTCCATTTCAAGACTAACCTGTATAACACCTAAAAACTTAAAGAAATTTTCAAATGATGCTGATTATTTAAATAAGAATGTATCATTTTCAGGGATTCGAGCCAAGAGGTACAGAAATCAGCAAGCGAATGATGACGTATCAGAACTTAGTGGAAAACAAAGGGAGCAAACTCTCACTACGTCCATTACCAGACGACATCAAAGAGCTGTTAGAGTTGGATCGGGACACCAAAATTAAGTACAAGAGCACCAAAAATGCAACGGAAATTGACGATGAATCTGGAGTGATCAGGCGCAGTGCCGATCCAGAATTTCCATTTTGTCATATAGAAGGTGAGCTAAATTCAGATGCTACCTTAGGAATTACCCCTTATGTTTCTAAAACGAAGAAGAGAGAAAAGAACAAAGTTTAGATTTTTTGGTCAACCCTCCACAGGAATCTCCTAATTCACTTTAAAAGGAATTCAGAGTTATGATAGTCTACTCTTATTTAGTTCAAAAGGGATTAACGGGGTGCATGGGAGGGCTAAGAACTTACACATTACAGCATAATGATTTTACTACTTTTCAACAATTCGTTCAAGACTACATTGAAATATCATGATGAATATTTTTATCTGAATTTGTTCTTAGGATTAGTTTGATCATCCGAAACCGCGAAAATATCGAACAAATGAAATTTGAACTTCAACGCTTTCAATTTAAAAAAAAATGACAAATGTAGAACACAGATATTGCGGTTATACATGTTAAACTGGGTCGTGTCCTTCTTCCTTCCTTACATCAAAACGGAAATGCCATGTGTAATAAAATAAATTGTGCGTCCCGTATATAGACTCTTTACTGAAAAGTGACGCCTACAATGACGTGAAAAATAATCAAAGGACTTCATTAGCAACAGCGTCGGCTCTTAAACCGATTCTATTAGCATTTGTATCGGCGCATATCTTATTTGATCTTTCTGTCCTCGCTTGCACGGAATTAGCACGGGGTCTAATTCTCTACAATTTGTCAGGCACGCGACATTCGGCTCTGATCGTAAAGAACATTTGTTCGCGTGTACCGTCGTCTTTTGACATTCTCTAATTACATTTCATCTCCATGTTGCGAAGTGGGCGGCGTGACAAACTAAATAATAATTACTATCACTCAACTTTCTAGTTTCTTTGTGGGTTTAAAGGACCATGAGAATACCTAAAGCCGATCAATCACTATCAAGGGAGAAGGGGAAACTTTTAAGAAGCAATTCTAACGAGAAATGAAGAATCACTCCGTTGCTGTTAACAGTTAAGCCGCTTACATCATTGACACCTTATGATCGTTGACATTAGCGGCATTTTATCACCGCTGACGGTAACATTTCCACGGGTAATCCCTGGGGTTTACAATTTGTTCTATTAATAGCCGCAGATCAACAACTGACGAAGTCTCCGTGGAGCGTCATACGTCGTATTTAGGCTAGTGACGTAGACGGTGGCCCCGAGTCATTTACACTTGATGACTCCGCAGGGAGATTTGGTTGTTACCAAATAAGCCAAAAACAACACTCTTATGGGTTACATCATGCATTGTTAAAATAGAGTAATAGTCGTAGGAAGCTGCCAAATTGTATCTAATGATTTCTCCAAGTTAACCCTGTAAGGACTTGTAGAATTTACACTGTTACGTGTATCTTCTGTGCATATTTAATGGTGAGGCGATAATCACCCTTCGTATACCTTTTAGGAGGCGCGTAGCCAGGCGTACGTAAGTACGCAAGTGCTTGCACGTCGTTTCGCAAAGACATAAAATACTGACAAAGAAGGTAGACGATTGTCAAAGTTTCATTTCTAACGCAGAAAACTGACCTGTAAATGTGTAAAATCCATTAGGCCATACCAAATTAATAAAATGTTCTTTGGATTTTCTTGTGAAAAAAAGGGTGCGAGCGGGCGAAAATATAATTATTTTATTTTTCTTTTAAGTATTGCATTTTTTAAGGTGCGAGCGATTGAAATAATTTTATTTTGACATAGTTTACCATAGTAATACATTTATGATGTTTTCCGTACTCATAAAGGAATTCCCATAGGAATTTGGTGACTAGGAAGCCTGGCACATAGCAGTACGGAAAAGATTTTTGAACATTCTCCCTCCTTGACTTTCAGTGCCAAGTATATTGGACAACAAATTTGCTCCCAACAAAATTTTTCAAATACAAGTAGTATCGTTTTCTTCGAAATTTGCAAAATCTGAGATTTCTAGAGGCTTTAAGATTTGCAGAAATCAGGACCGACCCTAAAAAATTTGTGAGCCAGAAATTTCAGGGTGCGGGCGAGCATTTTATTTTTATAATATTATTTTTTGAATTTTGAAAAATATGGTGCGGGAAATCCAAAGAACATTTAATTAATTTGGTATGGCCTTAGCTTCCGGGAGCTTCGCCCCTGGACCTCCTGTCCCTTCTCAAAGTGGTCCGTAACTTGACCATGTCTGAAAGTGCTTCCACTTGAAAAATACTCTGGCTACGCGCCTGATTTGAACCCAACCTACTAATCCCCCTTCCCTGTACTACAGCACCATCACTTTCCCGAATGGGACTGGGAAATTCCCTAAACGGACTTGACCTTTCCTGTCGGAAGGTACTGACTTTTCCTATACTTCTGTCGTCCTTTAAGACAAAGGCTAGTTTTGGCTACACATCTGTGATCCGTCCGTCTGTCCGTCCGAGGTCATGGACTCAGGGTTACTTATTCGACAGACGAAATATCTGTTCCTGACCATTCTAGTCTATTGTAAATTAATTACTAAATTTTGTTTTCATATATCAACGAAACTTTCAAAGTCACTATTACAGTCTGCCTCTAGTGAAAGAACATCAGCCGCAAGTCATTGCCACAGTCTGCTTATAGTAAAAGAACCTACATATAAAAAATTGTCATTTTTGCTAATATTCCTATTTGTGTACTTACACAGCCAAGTGTGCCGCATTTGAAATTTATTTGAAATTCATATGAACTTTACATTAAAGTTCACAAAAAGCTTATGTGAAACGAGCACGAAAATGAAATTTACATGATTTTTTTTACATGAAATTCATGTGAAGTTTGTGACATGAATTTCATACAAATTCAATTTTGCATGAAGGTCACAGAGAAAAATTCATGTAAAGTAATTTATGTGGAATTCATGTGGAATATTTTTCATATAAATCTTATGTGAAATTTACATGAATTTCGCATGAACTTTCACGTGAAATTAACACGATGCTCATTCTATATAAATTTCATGTGAGGCGCAATGGGCTGTGTATTTAGCCCAAAAGAAACGATTTCAATCGAAAAATATCCATTTACATGACCTAGTTAACTTTTTCTGGGGTTGACACACAATGGAATCTAAAGGTGCCTTATTCTTCTGAGAATTTGAGAGAAAAAAGTACGAAATCTCGGCAGACAATACTAATTCAGCGACCGAAGTAAAACGTGTTGTATTTCACCAATGACCACAAAATCCATCCATAATATCACTGGAGGGATAGGGAACTTGTTAGGCTTAGAAACCCTGTAAATTCTAGTATTTCCATCTTTTTTCCCTTTCTTAATTTGCGATTTAATATCTCTCTACGCAACGACCCCTTTGATGAGAGACTTGTCCTATTGTATTGAATCATATGATAGCTCAGGGTTGTAACTCCGAGGTCTGAATAAAAAATTCCGAACTCATTACTGATATTTCACAGAAATCAGAAATGACCTACTTTAATTTGATTACGAAACGTGGACTTGACCCAGGAATCACGGGCGACTTATGAAATTTAAAAATTGAAAAATAAAAAGAATATAGAACACGGAAATAGCACAGAAACACCGTCTAGGTATGCGATGTTTTGATGAAAGACGAATACGTAAGGGATGAAATAACCTGAGTGAGGTTGGTCCCTTGTTATTAGAAAATTATGACAACTAGTGGTTGGCGACGGATGGAGAGAATTGATCGTTTCAATATTGCAGCAGAATGTTGTTTTTTTTTTTTGGTTTTGAAATATGAATCGGATCATACTCGGTGCAAATGAAATATTTTTTAAATGATTGCTTTCTGTTATGATATTGAATTCTCTTTGATCATGTTAGCAGTAAGTTTCTCTTAGTCATACATGTATATCTATGAAATTTTCATAACCTTATTCTAGCTAAGTTCGTCTGGACACTTGGGCTGACTTCTGACTATTTCTGTACTCGGCTACAACAACTCAGATTGTGTCAGTAGATACATGTGCCTTCTCCTAGACACCTGGTCTCGCTCCTGTTTATCAAGGGGTTTGTGAATGTCAACCTCTGTACTCAACAATAGTAAAGTATTGTACTTTCAGTAAGATACGTCTAGTGAAAGTAGACACTTACACCATCTGGACACTTGGTCTCATATCTGGCTATTCAGAGGTCAGTGAAGGTTCACCTGATGACAGATATTGTAACAGCATATTTGTTCCTTCTTGGCATATGGGCATACTTTAACTTGAATATCCACATTTTTAATTTAGTCCAGGTTGTGGTAATAATACGATACTATTATCTTTGAGTGAAAATAGGTGTCTAAAGTATTCCCAAATTTCTAGACACCTGGTCTCACTTCTAGCTCTCCAGTTGTCTGTTAGTGTCTAACTTTAACTTATGTGAGACTAGTATACATTTACATACTTACTCCTCGTGGACACCTGTTCTCGCTTCTCTTGTGTGGTGTTATGCAGGGGTCTGTTAATGTCTACCTTTGTATCACTTTAGTACTGTAGTTATATTGTGACTTCATATACTATTCATATACTAAACCTTCATACCTGGAGTCGCTCCTGGTTAACCATGGGTCCATGAATGACTAATTTAGTTCTCAACTTACTGATTGTAATCAGGTAGCGACAGATAATACTTAATCCTCCAGGACACTTTGTCTCGCGTTTCTATATGGGCTGTCTCAAGTTTATATATTTTTATGGACACCTGGTCTCGCTACTGGCTATCCAGAGCTCTTTGAATGGCTTCATATCTCCTTTCTTTATATCGAATTAATAGCTAATAGTTTTTGCTGCTTTTATGCGTCTGGATTTACTTAATTTTTTCCTAGAGGTTTGATTTCAAGAATCGATGATAAACAAGTCGTATTTATTGAACGATTTACTATCACCTTTCTGTACTGAGTGAAAAAGAAGTCTTATCTAACAAGCAACTTGGCAAAATCCACATAAAATATCATGAACATATGCACTTAGCTGAAAATCGTTGGAAGCGGATCTAGAATTTTAACAGAAAGGGGAAGGTTGGGGTCTAAGTCCGGTCATGATTTTCAACAAAATTTCTTAATGGAAATAAGGAAGAAAATACAAGTTTGTCATACCCATCCACCCACCCAAACTCCGATATATTCGAGCATGTATCAAAAACATTATTTTCTTTCCACTTTAAAGCAGTGAAATTTCGAATCCCGGATAACCATTAAAACCTCGAATAAGGCCTCGATCACGCAGTTCCGTAAGGTCTCTGAAAGTAGAAAGTGTCATATTCGAACAACCCCCCCCCCCCCCCCTCCCCCTTCCTTCAGATTTTATGGAAGTACGTCTGTATGATGTGAGGATATTTGTACATATTTCGCATACATGTCTGGAACTCGACAGATTTGAACAATTGAATGCAGACAGGAGAATACTTACTCTCCCTATATATCATGCACTTTGACTATCCTTCATTATGGGGGTCGGTCCTTTTGTTCTGTTTTGTCTAGAATTTAGTATATGATTTGAAAGTACATGTAGCTGTTGTTGAAATCAGACAGGAAATGCTTACTTTCCCCATGCATCTGTTTACGTTTCTTCATTATGGGGGTAGGTCCTTTCGTTTTTACTCGGTTTTGTATGCCCTTCACCTTATCATTCGTGGTTATTTCTATATGGTGTCATTTAAAATTGCCTGATTAATTCAACGTGGATTACGAATGATATTTTTGTACGATGTAAACCTTTTTTCATCACATAAATCTAAATCTCTTTCTGTCGTTTCAGATGGTCAGTATAACAACTTGGCCAGGATAGTGTACCAGAGCTCGGATGGTTCTAATCTCTTCACTGCTGACAAACTCCACCAGATGTGTAGTACGGAGTCTACCAGCATTCAAGCTCACCATACATTCCCCGGTATCTGCCAAGTCAAGGAGAGCGGCCACTGCTGCCCGAGCTGGTCTCTGGCAAACTACGTGGCCTTCCTCTCCGGCAAACCTAGCTGCCAAAATATAACAGACGACGACGTCATGGCGGTGTCTAGACTCTTACAAAGCTGTGCCGGTCACTACTCCAACCGTTCACTCACTTCCAACTGTGATAACTCATTCCAACACACGTCCTCATTCTCGCGATCCAGGTCATGTAAAGGTGTACCAAAATCCTGCACTCGTTTTAATATCGTCTACAACATACTGCATCATATCACTGATATTAATTTCGTTCATCCAACCAGGAATTCCGGTAAACCCTTCCTGACGTACGCCGTCACCTTTTTACCCGTAGCCGGGAGTATCAGTACCGTAGAGCTCTACGAGCATTTGGAAAACGTAGCAGACGAGATGTCAGGTGACGTCAGAATCGCTGGTGCGCATTTCGGAATCAAGTACACGCTTTTTGGAGAGTACTTAAGGAGTGATACATTGTTTCTCGGTATAGCAGCTTTTATTATATTTATTGTGGTTTGGCTGTACACCACTTCGCTTTTTATCACCATAATGACGTTCATCATGATGTTTTGGTCTTTAGAAATGGCGTACTTTGTTTATACAATGATCCTAGAACTGGTGTTCTTTCCTTACATGAACCTTGTAGCCGTTATCATTATCATCGCCATCGGAGCAGACGATGTTTTTCTCTACAGTAAAGTGTGGCACTCGGCGAAATCTTCACGAAACAATGGCACACTGGAAAAGATTGTTTACGACACCATCAAGCACGCCACTCTTTCGATGTTTGTGACGTCATTTACTACTGCGTCAGCTCTACTGACCAATACGCTGAGCTCCATCACCTCTATCAAATGTTTCAGTATATATTCGGCGCTGGTCGTTTTGTGTAATTTCTTACTCGTTCTGACATGGCTTCCGGCTTCCATCGTAATTTATGACAAATGGTGCAACTGCGAAATGTGGTACAACCCCGAGTTTTCAACTCACAGAAATTGTTGTTATTACGTGTGTAAAATTCCATTCAAAGCTTACGAAAAATTGAGTGATACATTACGGATATTTTGTGAAAAGATACTCCCATTTTTAGTAGTGAAATTCCGGTTTGTATGGATAGTCATATTTGGATGTTTAGGACTAGGAGGAGTGATTGTGATATTTTTCTACCCCAAAGTGAAACTTCCTTCATCCGAAAATTTTCAGGTATTTTCATCGAGTCATCTACTAGAACGTTATGATTTCATGCTCAATAAACAATTTTGGTTCGAGAAGGTGCATAAGAAACACGCCTTTCTCCCCCTCACGTTCGTCTGGGGAGTTTACCCCACGGACGACGGCTCACACCTAGACCCGGCCGACTCGGGGAACCTCGTCTTTGATAAAGTCTTCGATGCAACATCTAGTGAAGCTCAAATCTGGTTGCTCAAATTTTGTCAACATATACGCAAGTCTGATTTTTATCGTCGCATACCCGGCCTACAGATCACGAACTGCTTCTTTGAGAATTTCCACAACAATTACATGTCCCGACCTTGCTGGGATGGGATAGAAGACCATCGACCGTGCTGTAACAAGACTGACTACAAACTTGACAGCGTGACGGTCTTTGAATGTTTGATGCGATACATTCCACTATTAGACAAGACAAACGGGGTCTCCTATTCCCACTATAGCCCCGGTCCCAGATTCCATCAAGGTCGCCTCAGTGCCTTCCTCGTTCAATTTCTTAGCAACACTCAATTTTCTACTTCATACGATGAAATCAAAACTTTTCATACGACAGTGGAGCGCTTCCTTAAGGACGAATTGACGACGGCTCCAAAATCATTAAAAAACGGCTGGTTCGTTAGCGACTTGGGATTTTATGATCTACAGCACAGCTTAGCAACGGAAACTCCTATAGCTATCGGGGTTTCCCTGGCTGTGGTTGCCTTGGTAACATTTATAACGACTCTGAATATTTTGATCAGCTTACTGTCCATTATTAGTATAGCTTGTGTTATGTTTGTAACCATTTCTATTATGGTGCTCATGAACTGGGAGCTCAATATATTAGAATCCGTTGTTGTTACAGTTGCGATAGGTTTGTCCGTGGATTACACTCTACATTATGGGGTGTCGTATAGACTCCTACCGGACCTCCAGCGTGACGCGCGGGTCGCCACGTCCACGGCGGGCATCAGTGGGGTTATTTCCTCGGCAGCTCTTACCACATTCCTTGCAGGGGCAATGATGATGCCTTCCACAGTGTTAGTGTATCAGAAATTTGGTATTTTTCTAATGATTATCATCTCCATTAGTTGGGCATATTCCACATTCTTTTTCCAATCGTTACTGTGTTGTATAGGACCTAAAGGTAGCTTCGGTCAGTACCACTGGCCGTCGTGCGACTGCTGCTCAAATTCTGCTCATTCGCATGTGGACAAGACTGTGTATTCTATGTCCGAGTCCACCGTATCAACTGCTAGTACCTATCCACACACTAGTAGCACGGTAAGTGACGTCAGAGAGTTCGAATCGGTGTCTGAAAGCTTGACTGTGACTCCGCATCCAACTCCACATCATCATCCTCGTAGGTCAAAGTTCAGGGGTCATTACATGAAAGCGCGCACGCGCAGTGACAGTCCTGAATTAGATCCGCATTGTCGTAGAGAAAGTCACGTGCGTTTTTCTGTGAGTAGCATAGAACAGCATATAGACCCGGATGATGATCATACTCCATATCATTCGAAACGAAGGTCAAGGACAGATTCCGTTTTCGAAGAACCGGAACCGGAAGTTGGTAGCAGACGAGCGAGCGAAGCGACTGCGAAAAGTGAAATCACACAGTCTTCCACATTAAGCTCAAAAGTAAGCGAGGAGAGTGAATCTGCTGATGAAGTAGAAGAATCCGAAAAATCTAGCCCCATAGTTATAGTATATAGTGAAAGTGTGACCTAATTAATGGTTGTCAAAGTGAAAGTAATGACCTAATTGCTGATTTCAATAGTGAAAGTGTGACTTGATTGTCATAGAGATGCGTCTATATTTATAATTTTTTCGCCCATGATATTGTTATTGTTGAACGTATTATAGTATAATTATATAGTTTATCCCATAGCTTCAAAGAGTGGGTCAGATGGAGTAGAGATAGAAACGTGTTTTTATAAGAAATAGTTCCCATGGTACATGTTTTCCGTCGTATTTTGGGGTATTTACGGTATTTTTGTACATTTATACAACATTTCTGATATCATAAGATTTTTTGCAAAAAATAACCCCAACTATTTCATGTTTATGATTTTATCTGACATTTCCTCAAAATACCATATAGATTCTCAAATCAAGAAGGGTAACGAATTTTAAAAATCGTATCTTTAATGTGTGTAGAACTCTGAAGTAAGGTGCTATCTATTCTAGTCTATACATAACATGTAGAAGATTTGTCATTGTGCAGATATTGTTTTACTTAACATTCTGAAATGGCTATTAACTATGATCTCAAACTATGTAAAAATATGCATATCGCATAAATACATGTTTCATGGGCAGATCTATTCAACTAGATTTGTGATTTTTCATGACGGGAAAAGGGGTTAAACCGGCTAAAAGAGGGGAGTCGAATCTACAATTTTGAATGAATTATGAATAAAAGTAAAAATGGGGAAATCAGCACTTTTTCACGAAATCAAGAGGAAAAGGTCCTGGCTGCCCAATCCCTCCTTCTCCCACACCGTCTGGACCTTCGTATGTGTTTTAGTTTTTATATCGCCAGTAACGGAAAGGCGACGAATTTGAATCGTGTTTCTGGCGTCCGTCCGTCTGTCAGGTATTCACACTTTGACATAAGTAGCCATAATTCACTCGATATACATTTCACAGATATCAAACTTTCAGGGATGGTCAGTCAAGAAGAGTTTTTTTTAACACCCTATCAGGTCAAGGTCATTTTAGGTCAAGGCCACATAGAGTCAAACGTGACGCACAACAATCCTGTTGTTCTTGAACAGTCAAGTAATATTTTCTTGATGATAACGAAATTATGTGACTATGTTGATAAAAATACCATATACTACATTTCATTGTAAAATTATTGAAACTGTTCGGAACATTGGCAACAGTGTATGCATTTCTTACAGTGTTATCATGTATAGCATACTGTCTACCAGAGGGTTTTAGGGGGAAAGGGGGGGGCTACATTTTACATACCTACTTCGATTCGTAGTATACCGTGGCCATTTGGGTAGGAGATCTTTCTAACAAATCTTTAAAACACTCCCAAGAGTCGTCTTGCAAGTTCTGGACGGTTTGAATAAATTTGGGGACCTTCGTCGGCATCATTGCAAAAAAGGTCACAAGAAGCTCAATATTACTATATTTATACATGTATACCCTTGGAAATTCTATTCTGGACCAGTAGAAAACTTGCTGAAAAATTCTTCCATATTGTGTTAAACGTCTTCAAATTCAATAGCATCATTTAAGAGCAGATAAATTTGCAGCATGGACCAGACATGCACGTTGCGAGTACTTAACTCTCGTCAGTGATCCTCATTCTAAACAATGTAATATGGCCAAAGAGAGTGAAAGTTATTATGTTAAAAAACTGTACCTACAATTTTCCCAAAATCGTATTGGATATCCTCTTTGCCAGGCCTGAATCCTCCCTATCCTCTTGTATTTTTTGGACATGTTCCTAAATTTTGGCTATGCTAAGTTACTATTATAAAATATGTTTAAAAATGAAGGCTTTAAAAAAAATAACTGATTTACAAAGTATATATATATTCTCGCTTTATAAAACCAAAAAAAAAAGTTTGTGCTAAAATTACAATCATTAATACACGCTTTACCTCCTAAGGCAATAGTAATTTAATATTTTGTTTTACGTTCCGAAATTTTTCTAAAAGGTACCTTCACACCAGGCATGAAAATACACACAACACATGATGAATATGAAGGAATTTGGAAAGGAAGACTTTTAAAAACATAAAAAAATTATCTTTCTTAGGTTATTTTCAGAAAACTACTAATAACTCCTGATATCAATGATGATATAAGCAATGGTATTAAAGATCATCAACTGATATTTTTACCCGAAAAATGCATGTCTGTGTCTGTATGTCTTTTTATGCCCCCGGAATCAAAGATTCGGGGGCATATAGTTTTTGGCCTGTCCGTCTGTTTGTCTGTTTATCTGTTTGTCTGTTTGTCTGTCTGTTTGTCCGAAAAACTTTAACATTGGACATAACTTTTGAATGGTAAGTGATATGGATTTCATATTTCACATGTGTATTCCTTGTGACAAGACCTTTCCATTGATACCAAAATTTTTGACCTCTTGACCTTGACCTTTGACCTACTTTTCAAAAACTTTAACATTTGGCATAACTTTTGAATGGGAAGTGATAGGGCTTTCATATTTCACATGTGTATTCCTTGTGACAAGACCTTTCCATTGATACCAAAATTTTTGACCTCATGACCTTGACCTTGACCTTTGACCTACTTTTCAAAAACTTCAACATTGGGCATAACTTTTGAATGGGAAGTGATAGGGCTTTCATATTTCACATGTGTATTCCTTGTGACAAGACCTTTCCATTGATACCAAAATTTTTGACCTCATGACCTTGACCTTGACCTTTGACCTCCTTTTAAAAACTTTAACATTTGGCATAACTTTTGAATGGTAAGTGATAAGGCTTTCATATTTCACATGTGTATTCCTTGTGACAAGACCTTTCCATTGATACCAAAATGTTTGACCTCGTGACCTTGACCTTTGACCTTTTAACCCAGTGACCTCACATACATGTACTTAACAGAAAATAGTTTTCATACTAACAAAGATGCCACCGGGGGCATTCGTGTTTCACAAACACAGGCTTTATTTATCTGAGAAATTCTCATAAAAGGTAACCGCCCGCGGACGTAAAACAAAATATTTACTTACAATAGCCTAATTATACATGTTCCTCCATCAACAGTAACACCAAAGATTTATACAACATTTTCTAATAATTGGTGAGACGTTATATGATGTTTAAAAAATTAAAAAAAAATATTCTTGATGAATTTGTTGTTTTGTCATTCTGAGCGGAGCACTTGGAAAGAAAGTAAACGAGAGGCCCACTGGACCACATCGCTCACCTGGGAACACAAGAATACATGTTCAATGCATGGAATATATATGAAATAAAAGCAATGTAAAGTCTTATGAAACTAATCAGTCTTCAGCAAACATGTTGTCCAAAAAAAACTGGGTAGAGGATCTGTAATACTTGCTCTCTCAAAGGTTTAATAAAATATTTCCGCAGCAGTTCTGGAGGAGTCGAAAGTGTGTGTCAGCCAATCAGAGCCTTCGTCAGCTGTATGATTTTCCCTAACTCTGTATATGACCTTGGCTACGTTCTTGCTACATGTATATGGCTTCTTCAGAATGGGTTTGATAATCAGAGTCCTCCGTAGGCAATGGGCATAGTGTTTCTTTACAAACTTGCTTGTTTTCGTGCGTGAACATCGACGGCGGGTGCGGCTAGCCAAACAGGGGATGCTTACTCCTCCCGGGCACCTGGTTTCACCTCTAGCTTGCTAAGGGTCCGTCGATGCTCAATTTTGTGCTCTATGGTGAGTGCTATTGAGATTGTCGTCAGGATCTTCTTCAGCTCATTAGAAAGCGTGAACTTGCTTCATGTTATTTTATTTTCGTGAAAATTAATTCAGTTTGGAGAAAAAAGTCGAAAATTTGTCGGCCAGTCGGAACCCTCACCTCTCATGTTTGTTGACCGATTGGCTTGAAAATCAAACTTGCATTTCGTAATTCCTTTAGAAGTGGAATTCTGTACATAGGTTACACAGGAGAGTACTTGTTGCCTGTATTTGTTGATGAATTAACTCAAATTGCAAACGGTCGAGGACCTTCAGTGCTTGCTTCCTGAAAGGTTTTTATGAAATTCTGTGCAGCGGTTTGATTATAGAATACCTGGAGGGACATTGCTAATTGACATTTGCAAATTGTCATTTGCAAATTGCTCTTTGGATTTTGCCTATTCCTTGCAATAACCTTTATTCGACATCATAATAACAATTCGTATTCAATATTGTAACAACAACCTGTAAACAAAAAAATGTATTCGACTGCATAAAAAACCCATCAACCTGTGATCGACTTCATAACGACAATCTGTATACGACTTCATAAGACAACCTGTATACGACTTAATTAAACAACCTATATACGACTTCATAACTACAACCAGTATACGACTTCATAAAACAACCTGTATACGACTTCATAAAACAACCTGTACACGACTTCATAAAACAACCTGTATACGACTTCATAAAACAACCTGTAAACGACTTCATAAAACCACCTGTATACGACTTCATAACAACAACCTGTATACGACTTCATAAAACAACCTGTATACGACTTCATAACAGCAACCTGTATACGACTTCATAAAACAACCTGTATACGACTTCATAAAACAACCTGTATACGACTTCATAAAACAACCTGTATACGACTTCATAAAACAACCTGTATACGACTTCATAAAACAACCTGTATACGACTTCATAAAACAATATGTATACGACTTCATAAAACAACCTGTATACGACTTCATAACACAACCTGTTTACGACTTCATAAAACAATCTGTATACGACTTCATAAAACAATCTGTATACGACTTCATAACACAACCTGTTTACGACTTCATAAAACAACCTGTATACGACTTTATAAAACAACCTGTATACGACTTCATAAAACAATCTGTATACGACTTTATAGCTACAACCTGTATACGACTTCATAAAACAACATGTATACGACTTCATAAAACAATCTGTATACGACTTTATAGCTACAACCCGTATACGACTTCATAAAACAACCTGTATACGACTTCATAAAACAACCTGTACATGTATACGACTTTATAAAACAACTTGTATACGAAATCATAAAACAACCTGTATACGAAATCATAAAACAACCTGTATACGACTTCATAAAACAACCTGTATACGACTTCATAAAACAACCTGTTTACGACTTCATAAAACAACCAGTACACGACTTCATAAAACCACCTGTATACGATTTCAAAACTACAGCCTGTATAAGACTTCTTAAAACAACCTGTATACGATTTCATAGAACAACCTGTATACGACTTCATAGAACAACCTGTATACATGTACGACTTCATAGAACAACCTGTATACGACTTCAAAACAACAACCTTTATACGACTACATAAAACAACCTGTATACGAATTCATAAAACAACCTGTGTACGACTTCATATAACAACCTGTATACGAATACATAAAACAACCTGTATACGACTACATAAAACAACCTGTATACGACTACATAAAACAACCTGTATACGACTAGATAAAACAGCCTGTATACGACTTCATAAAACAACCTGTATACGACTTCATAACAACAACCTGTATACGACTTCCTAAAACAACCTGTATACGACTACATAAAACAACCTGTATACGACTACATAAAACAACCTGTATACGACTTCATAAAACAACCTGTATACGAAATCATAAAACAATCTGTATACGAAATTATAAAACAATCTGTATACGACTTCATAGCTACAACCTGTATACGAAATCATAAATCAATCTGTTTACGAAATCATAAAACAACCTGTATACGACTTCATCAAACAACTTGTATACGACTTCATAACTACAACCTTATTGCGGCTTCATAACAACAACCTGTATACGACTTAATAAAACAATCTGTATACGAAATCATAAAACAATCTGTATATGACTTCATCAAACAACCTGTATACGACTTCATAAAACAATCTGTATACGAAATCATACAACAATCTGTATACGAAATCATGAAACAATCTGTATACTACTTCATAAAACAATCTGTATACGAAATCATAAAACAGTCTGTATACGAAATCATAAAACAATCTGTATACGACTTCATAAAACAATCTGTATACGACTTCATAAAACAACCTGTATACGACTTCATAACTACAACCTTTATACGACTTCATAAAACAACCAGTACACGACTTCATAAAACAACCTGTATACGATTTCAAAACTACAGCCTGTATAAGACTTCTTAAAACAAGCTGTATACGACTTCATAGAACAACCTGTATACGACTTCATAAAACAACCTGTATACATGTACGACTTCATAGAACAACCTGTATACGACTTCAAAACAACAACCTGTATACTACTACATAAAACAACCAGTATACGACTTCATAAAACAACCTGTATACGACTACATAAAACAACCTGTATACGACTTCATAAAACAACATGTATACGACTTCAAAACAACAACCTTTATACGACTTCATAAAACAACCTGTATACGACTTCATAAAACAACCTGTATACGACTTCATAAAACAACCTGTATACGACTTCATAAAACAACCTGTATACGACTTCATAACAACAACAACCTGTATACGACTTCATAAAACAACCTGTATACGACTTCATAAAACAACCTGTATACGACTTCATAAAACAACCTGTATACGACTTCATAAAACAACCTGTATACGACTTCATAAAACAACCTGTATACGACTTCATAAAACAACCTGTATACGACTTCATAACAACAACAACCTGTATACGACTTCATAAAACAACCTTTATACACTACATAAAACAACCTGTATACGACTACATAAAACAACCTGTATACGACTTCATAAAACAACCTGTATACGACTTCATAAAACAAACTGTATACGACTTCATAAAACAACCTGTATACGACTTCATAAAACAATCTGTATACGACTTCATAACAACAACAACCTGTATACGACTTCATTAAACAACCTCTATACGTCTTCATAACAACAAGACTTTCTTTCTCAGACTCGTGGCTAAAATGGCCGTAAAGTTTTTCCCTTTTCTTTACTTCACGGCCTTTTTAGCCATGATGCTGAGAAAGAAAGTGGGGAGATTATATCTGCAGGCACCTGAGTGATCGACTTCATAACAGCAACCTGTATACGACTTCACAAAACAATCTGTATACTACTTCAAAAAACAACTTGTATACAATGTTATCCACTTCATTACAACAACCTGTATTCGACTATATCTAATCGACTTCATAACAACAACCTGTAATCGCCTTCATCACAACAACCTGTTATCCACTTCATCATAACGACCTGTTATCCACTTCATCACAACGATATGTATCAGATTTCTTATAATAGTAAACTTTCTGTATTCAACATCATCACAACGATCTGTATTTAAATTAATGATACCAACCTGTATTTGACATAATAGCAGCAACTTGCATGTATTCGACATCATAACATAATGATTATATTTTCCATTTCGACAATCTGCATTCAATATCATTACAACAACCTGTAATCAACTACATCTCAACAACCTGTATTTAAATGAACCATAACATGTACTTGGATGAATCACAACGACCTGTTTTTGACTGAATCACAACAACCGGTATTTGAATGAATCACATCAACCGGTATTTAAATTAATCACAACGACCTGTTTTGAATATTTTTCCCTGACATTGTCGCCATAGCACTTTCTATATAGACGTTGACTCAGACAGTGCATGCATTTTATATATTCTTTTCATTTTCGTGCGTGAACATCGACGGCGGGTGCGGCTAGCCAACAGGGGATGCTTACTCCTCCCGGGCACCTGGTCCCACCTCTACCTTGCTAGGGGTCCGTCGATGCTCAATTTGGTGCTCTATTGTGAGTGCTGTTGAGATTATCGTCAGGATCTTCTGAATGAATCACAACAAATTTGTTATTATAAGAAATCTGAATGAATTACAATAACCTGTATTCAACATCATCACCACAAGATGCATTCGATCGTAATAACAATTTATTTGACTTCATAACAACAACTTGCAGTCGACTATATAACGCCTTATCAACTCAAACTGAAATCAACTTCATCACATTAACCTGAGATAAACTTAATCACAACATCTTGTTATCAACTTTGTTATAACATATTGTTATCAACTGTTAACAACTTTGTCACAACAATCTGTTGTCAACTTCGTCACAACTTGCTATCAACTTCGTCGTAACAACATGTGATCCACATCATAGCAACAATATGTTATTGACTTCATCTCAACAGCCTGTTATTCAATTCATTACAACAACATATATTCCAGTTCATCACAACAACCTGTAATCCACTTTAACACAACAACCTGAAACCGACTTCATCTCAACAACATGTATTCGACTTTATCTAATCCACTTCATAACAACAACCTGTAATCGCCTTCATCACAACAATAAGTGATCCACTTAATTACAACAACCTGTTATCCACATCATCGCAACAACTTGTGATCCGCTTCATTACAACAACTTGTTATCCACTTAATAATAACAATGTTATCAACTTCTTTACAACAACATGTAATCCACTCCATCACAACAATCTGTTCTCTACTTCAACACAACAAACTGTAATCATCTTCATCATATGTACCTTTAATCCAATTCAACACAGCAACCTGCAATCCACTGTAATCCAATAGATCACTGCAACCTGTAATCCAATTCATACCAACGTGTAATTCACTTCATTACATCCAATTCATCACTATAACCTGCATCCATTTGTAATCAACTTCATAACATCCACCTGTAATCAATTTCATCACATCCACCAGCAATCAGTTTTATCACATCCACCTGTAATCGATTTCATCACATCCACCTGTAATCAACTTCATCACATCCACATGTAATCAATTTCATCACACCACCTGTAATCAATTTCATCACATCCACCTGTAATCAACTTCATAACATCCACCAGCAATCAATTTTATCACATCCATCTGTAATCAATTTCATCACATCCACCTGTAATCAACTTCGTCACATCCACATGTATTCAATTTCATTACACCACCTGTAATCAATTTCATCACATCCACCTGTAATCAATTTCATCATATCCATCTGTAATCAACTCCATCACATCCACCTGTAATCAATTTCATCACAATTATCTGAAGTCAACTTCATCATAACAACCTGTAATCAACTTCAGCACATCCATCTGTAATCAACTCCATCACATCCACCTGTAATCAACTTCATCACATCCATATGTAATCAACTTCATCTCATCCACCTGAAATCCACTTCATCACATCCACCTGTAATCAACTTCATCAACTCCAATTGTAATCAACTCCACCTGTAATCAACTTCATCACATCCACCTGTAATCAAATTCATCACATCCACCTGTTATCAACTTCATCTCACATCCACCTGTAATCAACTTCATCACATCCACCTTTAATTTCAATGGAAACTGAGGAGCTTCTTAAATTTTTGTCTAGCGCAACCTGAGGTTAGGGTTACGGTTGAGGTTGCGCTAGACAAAAATTACAGAAGCTCCTCAGTTTCCATTGAAATTAATCCACATTTGACTGTGTAATGAACTCCATCACATCCACCTGTAATCGGCTTCGTCACAACAACCTGTTATCGACTACTTCATCATAAAAATCTGTGTATAGTCATTCAATTATTTATCTAGATTCTATTTTCTTTTTTCTTTTTAATTTTTTTTCTCCGGAATACACAAACTTGAGTTGTTCGTTCCTGTTTGCCTTTTGCGTTTGAAATAGGTTTCCTGTTCGAACAGAAAGATGGCGTTCTCGTTCGCTGCGTTTTGTTATATTTTTGCCCTGATCTTAACGGCAGTTTTAATTTTCTTTGCCATTTTTCATGTAAGTACATCCTATTAAATAAACACATAAACATTTCCAGAGGAAAGAGGCGTAGAAATTGAGTAAATAATGAAAAAGACAAGCGAGTCAATTCGCGCCGCGCTGTTGTGACACCGGCCCAAATGACATCATTTCGGCCCACCTGTGAGTCAGCATTTCAAAGAAATCAAATAACAGTTTACTTCAGTATGCTTGCAACATGCACTATAGAAAAATACGAGTTGTTTCAGGGTTTGTACCATCTTGGTGCACCAAGGATTTCATCGCATTCCGGGAGACAATTCATCGCAATGTACCCTTGGATTCAGGGGTCCCCAGTTTCGACAGGATTTCTGTCGGCGGCCCTATTATGACGTCACGTCATTGTAGTTTAATAACGTTGGAAAACAACAAATGCGATTACTTTTAATATTTGGCGCCATAATTAAGAACAGTTATTCTAACTTTATTCCTATCTTCAATCTTAATTTATGTAATTTCCCTTTTAATTAATTTGAAATATACATGGGACCTAAGGGGTGAAGGCAAGGTCATATTGAGAGTGGAAAGTAGTGGAAGGAACCTATGACGTTGCGGTGGAAGACGGGTTTGTACCTGTACATCTGCATACATGTATCTGTAAATGTCAAATGAAAGTGAATCTTTGAAGTTAAGTGTAGTTGTTCTGGTTGTGCAGCATGCAGGTACGGATAGTTCAGTACATTTTCTAATGACTGGGCTATCGGGATGTCCCTTTAGCCCAGACCGGGCACCTGCAAACATACTTCAATGGCGAAGATTAATTTTAGCGTTACGTTGCCGACGTTTAAGTTTAACATTGAGTCTATGGAGAACGTCAATGATGCATGCTTGCACCGACTTGGTTACGAGAGTTCGAGATCTTTCCCCCAATATGAATTTTAATCAGAAAATATTACGACAAATGCAGAGATATTGAAATCTGACGGTCCAAACGGCATGACTGGCATAAATTGGCTGTGACCTGCATAGTTCACGTCCATGCCCCGTCAAAATATCCATCGTAAATTTGACAAGAAAGTTGCTTTTCAGTATTAAAATGTCGCGCAGATGAATGCCGCATACAGCAACCATTTGGTCTTTTTGAAATACAGAGTTACCGGTACTTCCCATTTGTGCAGGTATCTGGCGTCAACACATTAATTGTGACGTCATCAAATTCTATAGAAAGCTGAAACCAGCATGAAATTCAGGGAAGCAGGGTATATATATAACATTCTCAAAGAAATTTAATGACGTCACAATGCTTTTACGTCAGATACCTGCACAAATCGAACGTAGGACTATAAAATCGAAAAGACGGAATACATGTACTAAACGCTTAATTTCCTTACGTTAGAAACAGACAGTAATAATCCTGATAATCAAAACTACTGTATGTCTACTCTCAGCAATTTTCCGTCTACATATTGTGTATTTGATATTTAAACCACCTATTGTTCGTTTATGTCAAGGCAGAAAGCAGTAAAGATGTTAGGTGTTACTGATGGTAAGGTCAGAAAGGAGTGAAAAGTAGGCACGGACAGATTGGAGATAAGACTCATTCTTGGCGCTATAAAACTAATTCATCAGGACTTGCTACTTTAATTTCTAAATGCTATGCCCTGAGCCGATTTTAATGTGTTAAGGGACGCGTTATTGCGCATGTTTGATTACGCAGCGATGAACATTGATAAAAAAAATGCACAAATGACATTTTGTCCGATAAAACGTCCTTCCTACGTGGTACATGTCCTACAAGGAATCAAGTGAATTTGAATCAAAACCCAGACTTTTACTTTCGCAATGTTGGCGACTAAAATTTTTAATACTTTTCATTTTTTCGGACCGGCAAACTCTCATTTGGACCGACTTAACTGATTAGGATGCCAGTCCAAATGACTGTCAAAATATATCATTTTCAAGATTTCAGCACCTCTGCAAATGAGACAAAACTTCAATTTTCTGATTTCCTAAAAGAGCTGCATAGACAGTAAAGACCAGGCTAGGGTCAACCCAATAGCTCAGTTTTTCAACACTTTGAATCAAACAAAGTAACAAATTTTGACCTTGACGTTTGACCTTGAGAATTTGTGTTTTAGCCAACACGGAAAAACTACATGTATTGGAAGTATTGACAAGTAACATTACAGGGGAAAGGACTGTGATGAAATAAAACCTGTTTGCTAATTAATATTTACATGTACCTCAACCTTTGAATTAGTGACCTTGACCTTGTAGATTTACCTTCATTTTAAACTTTAAGTAAATATTTTCAAACCTTAAGGGGTAGGGCTTTTATATTTCACATGTGAATTCCTTGTGACAAGATCTTTCATTTGAAAAAAGGCATAAGAAAATGTGGAAATTCTCAAATAAAGCAGAGAGGAATGTGGCTGACTTTGGGTAAATGTCTGTATAGCTTAAATAAGAGTGTCAGACCGCTGTCTGCCTAGAACATGAAGAAAGCTGGTATCCAATTGGATTCCCAGTCCGGCCACTTGTTTTTCCCTCACCTGTTACAAATACCGGGTACTGTAAACATTGAAATTTTCGTGTAGGGGTAATTTTCATGTTTTTTTCGAATCAATGGACTTTGCAAAAATCCCCCCCCCCCCCCCCCACGTGAAAATATCACCACTGCAATCTTACAATGGGAAAGACATTTTTATCACGAAGACTTCCTCCATGCATAACATCTTGATTTTATAATCGCAAAATTTTCCTCCAATGAAATTAACCATGTTTACAGTACATGAATGATGAATAACCCAATGTTTTATAGCCTCCTAAACATACTGTAATTTCTTTTGTCTCTTACTATAAGTTATTGGTATATGTATTTATGTAATACCAGTATCTGTGTTTCTTTATTTCAGATAATTGCATTTGATGAGCTGAAAACAGATTATAAAAATCCAGTAGACCAATGTGCAAGTTTAAATCCTGTAAGTATATGATTGTTATATAAAAATTCAGTATATCAATGTGCAAGTTTAAATCCTGTAAGTATATGATAATAAAAATCCCATATACCAATGTGAAAGTTTAAATCCTGTAAGTTTATGATTATAAACAAGATAAAAATCCAGTGGATTAATGTGCAAGTTTAAATATTGTAAGCAATTATTATAATAATCATGTAGATCGATGTGAAAGTTTAAATCCTGAAAGTATATGATAATAAAAATCCCATAGAAAAATGTGCAAGTTTAAATCCTAGAAGGATATGATTACAATATAAAAAACCCGTAGATCAGTGTTCAAGTTTAAATATTGTAAGTATATGATTACAATATAAAAATCCCATTGACCAATTTGCAAGTTTGAATCCTTTAAGTTTTTGATACTAAAAACCTTGTAACTCACTGTGCAAGTTTAAATTCTGTCAGGATATGATTACAATATAAAAATCCAGTGGATTAATGTGCAAGTTTAAATCCTGTAAGTTTATGATAATATAAATCCAGTAGACCAATTTGCAGGTTCAAATCCTGTAAGTATATGATTACAATATAAAAATTCTGTAGATTAATGTGCAAGTTTAAATCCTGTAAGTATATGATTGTAATATAAAAATCCCGAAGACCAATTTGCAAGTTTAAATCCTGTAAGTATATGATTATGATATAAAATCTAGTAGACCAATTTGCAGGTTTAAATGCTGTAAGTAGTAGTACATGATTACAATATAAAAATCCAGTAGATCAATGTGCAAGTTTAAAATCGATATAAAAATCCTGTAGATCAATGTGCAGGTTTAAATCCTGTAAGTATATGAATTATGATTTCAACATAAAAATCCCGTAGATAATTGTGCAAGTTTAAATCCTGTAAGTATATTGAGCACAATGTACCTACATGTATGTCATTCTTAATCAGTGGTTAAATGCACAAATTGTCAACACTATTTGTGAACCTGGAAACTTGAACAAATGAAAATTGTTTTAAAAGTACTATACTTAAATACATATAATGTTAAAGATGTACACATATGTAATAAATTACTGTAAAAATAAAGAAATTTAAGTGAATGTTGTAAGTATATGGATGCCTATATCATTGTATCAGTCTTTATGAAAAATCACTAGCCTGACGCTCGAGGCTAGTAGAAATTTTGTCGGGCTAGTAGAATTTCACTAAATAAGTTATACGAAAAACTTGTAGAAATTGTTTTCAGGCATGTGGTTTCAAAAAGCTTTTTTGAAGACTGTAGTACATGTATACATGTATGTCCAGTTGTACATGTAGAAGTATCGGGAAATAAACCACTTGCCGAAATTCATAATGGCTGAAAAATGACGAAAAATGTCCGAGCTAAGCAACTTTGGCGGACTTTTTCATCATTACGTCTCAATGAGATTACGTCTTTCAACAGTGACGTCATAATTAAAAACAACGCCAAAAGATGTCGACTCGGACATTTTGAGCTTTCTAATTAACAAAATCGGAAAATAATCTATTGAATTAAATTTTTCTCATATTCCTGGTATGGTAAAACATCATGTGTGTAGCTAGAACGGAAAATGCTTTATAGCAATGTATTTTATTATTTCCAGCTGGTGTTACCGGAGTACTTTATCCACATGCTGTTTACAGTGATGTTTATAGGCGCCATGCAATGGTTGACAGTTATAATAAATGTTCCGTTAATTTTATATCACATCAGAAGGTATGTCAGAAATAGAAGCGGCTGGTCTAATCAGAAACTGCTAAATAGGGACTGTATATGTTGCACAAGTTCAGATAATGTCCAGGTTTTGTCATGAAATCATTAACTTACTGTACAATTTGTTTTAAAATATTTGAGTTTATAAAATCTTTCAAAACTAGATAGAATAATAAACCGAGTTTGCAATAGCAACTGAAACAGGTGATTTGACATCCTTGTTGAAAAATTTGCAACATCTGCATGCAAACAGGAAAGCCTCATCCAGGACTGCAAATCTTTTGACATTCAGATGAAATTCTCTGTCTGGGTCACCATGGTCACATTGTCATAAAATTAGACATTTTTTCAACAAGGTTCACTAGGATCACTTTTGTCTTTTTGTGACGTTTTACCCACTCAGAACACACCAATAACATGACAATGCTCCAAACCACAGTACGTACCACTATAAGATGACTTCATATCATTGTTTTGAGTGGGTAAATTCTAAAATGCCATTCGAAAAGACAACAGTGATCCGAAGTAAACTTTAAATAGGCTTATTGTGAGAAATAAGAAAACTATTGATTATTTCAATTTCCTAATTTCTAATTCATGTGATATTTTCTAAAAGAATTTCTTATGTATGTCTTATTTCGTAACAGATATATAAATCGTCCTGTGATGAGTGGCCCTGGCCTCTACGATCCTACAACCATAATGAATGCCGATGAACTTAACAGAGCCCAACGGGAGGGCTGGGTCAAACTAGCCTTCTATCTTATCTCATTCTTTTATTACTTATATAGGTAAGTATAACAGAGCCCAGCGGGAGGGCTGGGTCAAACTAGCCTTCTATCTCATCTCATTCTTTTATTACTATATAGGTAAGTATAATAGAGCCCAACGGGAGGGCTAGGTAAAACTAGCCTTCTATCTTATCTCATTCTTTTATTACTTTACATAGGTAAGTATACACTACCGGCATCGCGTGTTTTTACCCTGTCAAATCATCCCCGCAATCTTTTTTGACCCAGGGTTTTAAATCCCCGCGGTCATGGATTAACAATGGAGTTGACTCAACGCGGACATCGATCCTGGCAATTCACCGCAACGATCGCCGGGATACGCGGTGGCGATCGCCGCAGTTCTCAGCGGCAATTAATAACTTGTTATTTACCTGTGTAACAGTACTATAACCATTCTTTTATATTTTACTTATTCTTTTAAAATTTACGTCCTTTATTTTGATGTATTGTTATCATTGGTGACATAAAAATGTCCTTTAAAAGCGTTAAGTTGTACATACGAGAACTAGTTATAATGTCCAGCTGTGTTTATCTAAGGATTAGAGAACAATGGGCAGTCTACGGGAGCGGTACGGTCAAGCAAAAATGGGTTTAAAGTCTCCGCCTTTCGACTTTGAGCATGTTGAGAGATACATCGACTGGAGCCGAGGCTTTACGACATTTTTTGTATATCTTTACTGTTCAAGTCCAAAGCACAGCAGACCGTTTTTTTTTTTTTTTGTAGATTCTTCCGTTTGAGATTACTAGTTAGCGGTGTTTTATGTTCGCTAGTTCGTATGTTAAATTGTTGAAAAACGTCCATCTCCCAATTAGTCAAATATAGCCTTGATTGCCTATTTAGTAATTTATTGTTTATTTGGTTGTTTTGTTTGCGCAAGTGAGGCGATGTATAGTAAAACGTTATCCAAACAAACCAATTATATATACAATGTATACGAAATTACGAAGGTGGTAATTAGGTGTGAAACGATTTCAATAGATAATTCACAATGTCATGCAAAGTTTACAATTATCGAAGATTTTTTATATATAACATGTATCTAGAAGTTAAACTCCCATTTCACAATGCATATATATCTTTTCAAATTCATAGAAAAAAGCTCCGTTTTTATGCGCCAGGGACGCAGGACTCAGAGGTAGATTAATCACCTGCGGCCGTCCGGGAGAAGGGGGGGGGGGGGGGTTGTAATTTTCCTATAAAATGGTAGAATAAATTTTCTAGCCTGTCCGTTTATTGACTTTATACATACTATTTTCATCTTCAAAAGCATTTTGCGCTGTAATGCAACCCCCTCTGTCCATGCTAAGTGTGAAATCGCGACTCCCTTACCCCCCCCCCCCTTCACGATTCAAAAAGGCGTGAAGCCAAAATTACTAATTAGATTAATACAGGGGTAGACGATGTTTGTGTGGATCGAAATAATCTGGGTGTCTTCCTGTCTCTTCGACTTCCGTGAAAAAAATATATGTAAACACTATTTCATTTCTTTCTCAAGAAATAAAGAATTATATCGTACGTAAACATTATATACAGGAAACCTTATAAAACTTTGAGCGTAATTTCATTTTCTTTCTGTCACAATATGCCTAATTATCTTCGGACCAAAAAAAAAAACCCTAGACATTATGATAGATAAGATTTGAATTGAGTTATATTTGGTCAATCAGTCTTATTTTTAGATTTTAATCATATATATCATTAATTTTATGTATTTAAAAAAAATCTCAATTTCATGCAGATAAGGAACATGCAAAGTTTAAATTCAATTCTTCGGAAAAAATCCAGGTGAATACAATGTAAAATTTATTTATTATCTACGGCTTAGTCATGTTGGTACAAAGTTTGCTTATTATTTTCTTACTTGAAGTAAATAATTATCATAAAATTGCATATATTCTGGAAAAGTCGCTTACGTCGATATTTCCATGTACATGTGACCACAAAAAACCTCCTTAGTTCTGCTTGAGTGACGACGTGTCGCGTGTACGTAGCTGTCAATATTGATTAGGGAAAGGTTATATGTATATGGGCGTGCCTATATGTCTGGTCTTACAAGGTGTGAAGACATCGCCTCTCCCCGTACAGGGGATGATTGTTATACAGGTAGAAGCGTAGGGTAACTGAAAAGGTGTGAACAACTTGTGAGGCATCCGCCATCGTTTGTTGATTTAGTTTTGGTTTGGCGTTCACCGGTTTACTTTTGGAATTCAGTGCGAAAAAAAAGGGGGGGGGGGGGGTTTATTGTATTACATCTGTTTTATTATTAGGCTATTCTCATTTTTTTTTTTTTTATTTATTTTTTTTTTTTAATTTTTTTTTTTGCCTTTCTTTTGTATGCCGGTTGTATGCCGGTCTTTTTTTTTTTTTTTTTTTACTTTGTTTACATGATTCATCTTTGTCTGGATACACGTCCTTCATCAATCGATGTCTTTTTTTTGCGGACTTTTTTGACCAGAACAAGGAGCACGCACTTTTTTCTTTTCTTTCCTTTTTTTTTTGAAATTGCATTATCGTCTGGTCTTCAAATGGTTTTCTCTGAAAGTCCAATCATCATGGATTGAATTATTGCTAAGGAGCGATACTTTTACAATAAATGGGCAGATCTAACTCACGGGGGGGGGGGGGGGGCTACGAAAATCAGCTTTACTATAATGGCAAATTCCAGGAGGTGGGGACTGGATCCTGACCTCCTATCTCTAGATCCGCGTGTTGACTTACAATTCAAAGCTATACCCGTTTAAAGACGGGTGCTTATAAAGCGATTAAAATAAGGTAAAAACCCCATCCATTGATTTAAAAAAAGAGAACTTATAAAAAAGGGGGGAGGGGGAGTGGCGCGTTAATGCAATCGCATTTGACAGGTAGGGTCTTCCATCTGGTTCAGGTCTGGCAGTGGGGATTACTTATTGACGTGTTTTCACACCTTATCGGATGACTGCGCAGGGCGTATCATCTACCTTCAATCGCCGTTTGATTTACCGTTCTAAACATCTGAAAGGGGGGGGGGGGGGTTGGAATGCGACTTTGTAAAAAAAAAAAAAAAAAAAAAAGATAAGTGACTTTGTAAAAAAAAAAAAACAATATCGAAGAATAAATCTTACCAGCCCGAAGTGCTGGCGTAAAATTCTGTATTTTATTTTAATATGCAGCGATTGAAGAAAATATGTGATTGCAGAAATATTAGAGGCCGCAAATGCATGTTCACGTAGCTCCCTCTTGCTATTTCTAAAATTTTACAGTAAAAAGCCAGGGGAAAGGGAGGGTTATATAATTCCAAACTCCCCGGTCGAGCTCCCTAGTACATATCTATATGTCGATATCACAACTCACTCTTCAAATTTGATTACTTCAACTTGTACCCATTGACTGACCACTTAAAATGACATGATAATTTTACGGACGAACGCATACACAAGTACCTTTACGTAGATAAGATACGTAAGTGGACGTTGGACATTTAAATCTCAGGCGCAGAACGAGGATAAAAAGAATGTCGGAGAAAAATCAATATTGTATCATAATAGAAAAGAACCATTATGGTGAGCGGATCCACACTATTACGTCCCCGGGGTCAGACTAGTACCCATGACAGTGTAGAGATCGCCGCTCTAATGGCTTTGTTTGTCCAGCAATATACCTGTCACCTGTATAATTAGCACTAATTAATTTGTTTGGAAATTTGATTGTCTGGCCTCTACAAACGGAGTTATGCGTAACGTGATACACAACTGGGGATTTTGCATTTCATCTGGAGTGATCTTTCATATAGCATTTATTTTATCAACGCAAGTTTAATATGTTTTTAATAATAAGAAGTGAACAAGGAACGACGATTAGTTTAGTTTAGTTTAAACTTATTTTATTGCATGATAGCAAAAGGATTGGCGACGATTCATTGCATATTTCACATGCCTATTATAAGTACCCGTGTAAAGAGCCTACAGACATAATTTGATCATGCTTCAATTTTAATATGAATAGATTCCGCTTCATCTGGACTTGACGCCAGAAGATGTAAATTTTCATTATTTTGACCTGCTTATCCGATATAAAAAAAGAGTCGGGATGAAATTAAGGTAGATCCACAGGAGCTTGATGCCAACAACCCTCAATGACACCCGCCCCTTCACGTCTCTCACGTCAATATATATAAGGAAAGTAGAGGCGGATATTCTTGTGGATCGTTGGCATCGAGTCAGGTTATCAGAAACATTTTAAGGCTCAATTTACAAAATGTACTTATGTTTCATGTCCTAATGTTTAAATCATCATTTTATTTATACATGTCATGCTTAAAAACAAGTTTCTATTCATCCGTAAGAAATAGCACCTGGTCAGGTAACACCTGGACAGGTAATTGTCAGCGCGGCAATCAACCGCAACGCCACCGCAACTCCCGGCGATCTTGGCACCGCGATGAAGTGATTTGCGGGGGTCAGCGGCGATGCTGAGGTGGAATTCCACCTTAAATCAGCCAGCCGCGATAGGTGGGCTCAGTAAAAAAACGCTTTGCCGTATGTGTAATAGAGCCCAACGGGAGGGCTAGGTCAAACTAGCCTTCTATCTTATCTCATTCTTTTATTACTATATAGGTACATGTGTAAGTATAATAGAGCCCAGCGGGAGGGCTAGGTAAAACTAGCCTTCTATCTTATCTCATTCTTTTATTACTTTACATAGGTAAGTATAATAGAGCCCAATGGGAGGGCTAGGTCAAACTAGCCTTCTATCTTATCTCATTCTTTTATTACTATATAGGTAAGTATAATAGAGCTCAACGGGAGGGCTAGGTAAAACTAGCCTTCTATCTTATCTCATTCTTTTATTACTTTACATAGGTAAGTATAACAGCCCAGCGGGAGGACTGGGTCAAACTAGCCTTCTATCTTATCTCATTCTTTTATTACTTATATAGGTAAGTATAATAGAGCCCAACGGGAGGGCTAGGTAAAACTAGCCTTCTATCTTATCTCATTCTTTTATTACTTATATAGGTAAGTCTAATAGAGCCCAACGGGAGGGCTAGGTAAAACTAGCCTTCTATCTTATCTCATTCTTTTATTACTTATATAGGTAAGTCTAATAGAGCCCAACGGGAGGGCTAGGTAAAACTAGCCTTCTATCTTATCTCATTCTTTTATTACTTATATAGGTAAGTATATTAGAGCCCAACGGGAGGGCTAGGTAAAACTAGCCTTCTATCTTATCTCATTCTTTTATTACTTTACATAGGTAAGTATAACAGCCCAGCGGGAGGGCTGGGTCAAACTAGCCTTCTATCTTATCTCATTCTTTTATTACTATATAGGTAAGTATAACAGAGCCCAGCGGGAGGGCTGGGTCAAACTAGCCTTCTATCTTATCTCATTCTTTATTACTTATATAGGTAAGTCTAATAGAGCACAGCGGGAGGGCTGGGTCAAACTAGCCTTCTATCTTATCTCATTCTTTTATTACTTATATAGGTAAGTTTAGTGTAGTAACGTGGAAATTAAGGAAAATTTGTGCAGTGATATGCATAATCTTTTTATTAGTTTGACTGAGGTTGACTGTTATACTAGTAGAATGGATATTATTAGTTACACACGGTTAGTTAGTTACCTGATACGGAAAAATACATGGTGTGAAAAGAAAACCCGTATCGGGCGAGGCGAAAGCCGAGCCCGATACGGGTTTTCTTTTCACACCATGTATTTTTCCATATCAGGTCACTAACTAACCGTGTAACGAATTTATCACGTGGAAGACCTCTAACTGTATGTGTGGAGGTCTCTGTATCATGCAATTCACAACCTCATAATGAACTACTCGCCAGATACGGATTTACAAGCCTGATACAGCTTTTTTCACGGCGTCATGTGACCATGATCTGACCAATCAGATTCAAACATTTTTGTCTGAGGCGTGATAATACTGAATATGTGATCACAACAATTTATGTTTCTCTTTTCAGCATGATATATGTCCTTGTATCAAATTAACGTCATCAAACAATGCCGGGATTTTGCCGTTATAACGGATCTATGAACAGAACTCAAAGCCATATTGAATCAAGCCACAGATTTCTACACATTAGTTATTATAGAGTGATGCATATTATATCGTACATTATTTTTGAAAATTGTTTGTCTGTTTGTTTGTATGCTTTTGATGTTTATGTGGATTTTTCATGCACTAACCAAAAGAAGGAATATTTATGGTACAATGTAACATGTATTTCTGTCTGGTTGTATGTCTTACATGATTGAAAAATATAATGAGTGACAGAAAATTCTATCACATAATTTAAGAGGACTTCATAACCTTTTGAAGGATCTAGTATTTTTACCATTCTGTATGTACTATAACATTGGATTATATCATTTGACTGTTGTACATTGTGACTTCATTTTCAAACTTTAGACCTTTTAAATTCTCCTACGATTATACATCTCCTACGATTATACATCTCCTACAATTATACATCTCCTACGATTATACATCTCCTACGATTATACATCTCCTACGATGATACATCTCCTACGATTATACGTCTCCTACGATTATACATCTCCTACGATTATACATCTCCTACGATTATACATCTCCTATGATTATACATCTCCTACGATGATACATCTCCTACGATTATACGTCTCCTACGATTATACATCTCCTACGATTATACATCTCCTACGATGATACATCTCCTACGATTATACGTCTCCTACGATTATACATCTCCTACGATTATACATCTCCTACGATTATACATCTCCTACGATGATACATCTCCTACGATGATACATCTCCTACGATTATACGTCTCCTACGATTATACATCTCCTACGATTATACATCTCCTACGATTATACATCTCCTATGATTATTTGATTACTGCAATACTGAGGCATTTGTGCATTACATTTTTGAATGGGAAATTACCACTGCAACATTATGCATTAAATATATAGCAACCTACCAGTTTCTGCAACTTTGACCTGGTTGTATGTAGCAACCCTGTTACTTCTACTACTTTGCAACCGGATTGTATGTAGTAACCTTGTAACTTCTGCAACTTTTGTGTCTCGGTTGTATCGTTTAGGCGACAGAATTTCAATTTTTAGTTTTACGGATTCTATTTCTTCAAAATAGGGTAGGAGGAGGGAATAAAAGTCAGTAAATTTCAACATTTCATGTTTTGTGCCGCAATCATGATCTTAATCCAGCTTGTTTATCATGTTTTCAAAGCTACATTCTCTTAAACACTTGCACGATAATGATTAAGTGAGAATGAAAAGTAATAACCAGTAATTCAGATGAGCGGAAGAAAACAATGTACAATTCATTTTATTTTTTTCCAATTGTAGGAAAATTAGGGTCGGCGGATCCGTAAAACTAAGAATCTAATTTCTGTCGCCTTATACATGTAAAATCTCATTCTCATTCTTTACAAAATACTCTGGAGTCTACTTAATTGTTGTTTTGTTTGTTGCTTTTGATTTTCTTTTTCTTTGATGAGCATTTGATGTGTATCAGATCAGTAGAAAAAAGCAACATTCCTAAAGGGGCATGGATAATTTTCTTGGAAACGGCTGTTCCTTACGTTACATATTATTTAGCAACGTACTGTAATCTTATGTGAAGGAGTTGACGCTATTTAGTATTAGGAATTTGTCAGACTAAAATCTTTTTCTGTAATGTGCTATAATAAGCAAAAGTTTGAGAGTGCTACCACAATTCAATTTTACACTTGGGCTACAATGAGATATCTTGCATTGCTTTATAGAAAGTTGCTCATACTTAATTTATGTTTAAACTTTGTTTGCAAATGTCGTACAATTGTTATCCAAGGGTATTGAAAAAGCTCGATACAGAGACTGCCATACCGCGAATCATACCATCAACAATAACCGCGGTTAATTGAGAACCGCAGTGAATCATTGCAGCCCTATTTTACACTAATAAGTCAGTTTTCCCCCGTTTCCACTCAACATTTAGTTCGGCTGATAAATACTAGTACATGTACATGTGTAGTATAAACTGAAACCCTCTACAGATGGTTAATGTGTTTTTCAAATGCAAACCGCAGAGTGAATATTTTTCATTTTCACTGATATTCAGAAAAATTGTCTGTGCCCCATGATGTTTGAGTCTGAAACTAGCTGTATGACTTTCTTGTATGTTAATCTTACGATGCTTGCGGTTTGAGATGATTTAGATGAATGTAGAATGAACAGATTGAGTCTGTGTTTATCAGCAATTCTCATTGATTTATTTTTTCTTTTGCATTTTAGTCCCATGCATTGTACTTAGTAAGTATTATGTTGTGTATAAAAAACAATACAAATTGATTGTGTTTATTTTTCTTTTTATTTTGCTGGTTATTTTGTATGAAAATTCATGTATCTATAAAAATAATGTCTATGTTAAAGCACTGCATCACCACAAAAATCAATCAGAGAATTTGGAATTTTCATGATTGTCAGGAAAAAAATGGCAATCCAAGGAATGCTTGTGTCGCCTGCGAAGCGGTTTGATTATTATTCTAGAAAGTGGATCAAAATTATTGGTATCAGTAGAAAAGTCTTGTCAAATGAAATTCATTTGAAATATCAGACCTCTTAATTACAAATTAAAAGATATGGTCATTCTCAAATTTTCAAAAAAGAGTGTTAATTATCTAGGTCAAGGTCACTACGTAAAAATTGGTAATAAAAAGGTCTCATCATAAGAAATAATAAAGACCTATCACCTACCAATTAAAAGATATATATACAACCTTAATTTCTTGGAAAAGTAGGTAAAACAGCTAGGTCAAGGTCACTAGGTCATAAATTATGGTATGTGTAGAAAGGCATTGTTACAAGGAAAATACATGTGAAATATCAAAGCTCTATTACCTACCAATCAAAAGATGTATAGCCAATTTTACTTTTCTTGAAAAGTAGGTCAAATATCTAGGTCAATGTCACAAGGTCAAATATTATGGTCTGTGTAGAAGGGTCTTGTCGCAAGGAATACACATGTGAAATATCAAAGCCCTATCACTTGCCAATCAAAAGATATAGCAAATCTTATCTTTATTTCAAAAGTAGGTCAAATATCTAGGTCAAGGTCACAAGGTCAAAAATTATGGTATGTGTAGAAAGGTCTTGCCACAAGGAATACACATGTGAAATATCAAAGCCTTATCACTTACCAATCAAATGATATAGCGAATCTTATCCTTTTTTCAAAAGTAGGTCAAATATCTAGGTCAAGGTCACAAGGTCAAAAATTATGGTATGTGTAGAAAGGTCTTGCCACAAGGATTGCATGTGTGAAATATCAAGGTCCTAACACTTACCAATAAAAAGATATATCCATTCTTAATTTTTTTGAAAAGTAGGTCAAATAAGTAGGTCAAGGTCACTAGGTCAAAAATTATGGTATGTGTAGGAAGGTCTTGTCACAAGGAATACACATGTGAAATATCAAAGCCCTATCACTTACCAATCAAAAGTTATGGGCTGTGACACCCAAAGTGTGACAGACGGACAAAGTGATCCCTAAGTGCCGCTATGCTTCGCAGGCGACACAAAAATTAGGGAACTGTTTACTCTACATTTATTTCATCTAATGGATGGACTGCATTCTCCCAAATCCTTTCTTACTGAATCCCTCGCATACATAACACCAACCTGTTAAGAATTGACATTTCATTTTGTGTAAAGAAAAAAATTTAATGGACAATTTTTTTTAAAAATTTCACATATATTTTTAATTGATATATATTTTTTTTTTTCAAATTGAAATTTTTGTAGTGAAAATTTATGAAATTGAATATGAGACAGTTTGATTCTTTATGCTTTAACTTGATGGCCATGGAATAAATCAAAGACATTATCCATGACTTTTTCTGTATGTCTGTTCATGTGCACTATGTCCCATTTCTTCATCCACGGACCTTGTATGGTTGTGTCGAATTCCTTATCATCTACTTGCTGTGAACAGAAAGAACTTTATACATGTACTCAGTAAGACAGAAAATGTGAGGAGGGGTGTTGAAATTTTGAGATTGGACATTTATCTAACCTGAAAAGGTCAAGGTACACATTAAAATTTAACCCTAGATAAATTTAACTTGCCAAGTTTGGTACATATACCTGTAACCACTTCATCTCTACGTTATACTAAAGTGATTCTAGTAAAAAAAATATAGTTTATGGAGGTCGAAAGAGAAACGAACCCGATGTGGAAGTTTCAAGCTTGTATACATAAAACATACTCCGTTCACTTGTGTACTTTTAAGCAATACTGTATAACCAGAAATTTTCGCAAGTATCAAATTTCACAATTTTATGGCAAAATAGGGTGTCTTTATTTTCGCGAGTACAATTTTTCGCGATTCCTAAGTTATAAGAAAATATGAACACATGATGCTACTATTTTGTTCCTTTCATTATAGAATTTTCAGTTTACTCTATATGAAAATACACTCAATTCACTAAGTATCTTAGCGTTTAATAAGTAAAAAGTGAAGAATTGCACATGCTTAATAAGAACAAATTGTAACTTATATATAAATTTATGATATACCTAATGAAAGACAATTTTTCGCGAGAATTTATTTTCGCGATTACATAGCGAAAATTAGTATCTCCTGAAAATTTCTGGTTATACGGTATATTATCTTTTGAACATATGCACTCTGGTCCTTAGAGGAGCACTATCCCCATTTAGGCCTCGTGTTTCCAATTCAGCCATTATTTTATGGAGAACATCAAGGACCCCCGTCCCCTAGTTAGAAAAACTCAATAATACCGGTAGCATGTCTTTGACTGCCTCCCTTTGTTTATCATGTCTGTCTACACCTGTGAACGGTCCCCAGTCCACTTTAAAGCCTGGGTCTGCGGCTGTTCGCATTAAGATGGGGTCTTTAAGACCATAGAAACCACAGGGTAAGCCCGGGTTCTGCCACCGAAGGTCAAGGCTCCATCTGATCTGATTGGAAACATTCGGGAGACTGAAAACAAAATAGTGCAAAATATTTCATCAACTTACAAATATAACACTTGTAACGGGAGAGGAAAAGATGTGACCGGTGGGAATCAAGCCCGAGACCATTTGCTATCATGACAGACGCTCTTACCAACTACGCTATCTGGGCAAGATACCCGTTCCTGTCACACACTCATTACGAAGGAAAGGAAAATTGAGATTCTGAAGAAAAACGAAGTTTTCTAAAGTTGCTGTCGGAGATCATCCATCTTAACAAAATTTCCAAATGCCATATACCAGGTGTGTCCTAGTCAGTGCTACTTCAAACCAAAATGATTCAATGTAACCCTCCTGTTAAATTTCTAAGTTTTATGTCGCTATTTTATCTATAAAGGCAATGCAAGTTTAACTATCAATTCATTCCTACTGTTATCCTCGGTGACCTTTTGACCTTACAAACTAAGGTCATACGGCTTTGTATCAAGCATACAAAGTAAATAGATCCTTTTCATTCTTCCTACCAATTTCAAATTCGGCTTTCTTAAGTTGCTTCCATTCTTACAGTCATGGACATAGGTCAAATGTCAAGGTCACTAGTGTTGTCTGGTGTACCTTCTATGTGGTATTAGGAAGCATGCCTCCGTGTGGTATTGGACACGCGATGAAGTCCTTCTTTATGTCCTATATCAAGGACATGGGTCAGAAGTCAAGGTCACTTGAATAGTCTGACTTACCTTCTATGTGGTATTGGGTTGTTCAGGAGAAGCATGCCGCCGTATGGAATGGGACATGTGATGAAGTCCTTCTGTACGTCTATATCAAGGACATGGGTCAGATGTCAAGGTCACATGGATTGTCTGACTTACCTTCTATGTGGTATTAGGTTGTTGAGTAGAAGCATGCCGCCGTATGGAATGGGACATGTGATGAAGTCCCTCTGTACGTCTATATCAAGGACATGGGTCAGATGTCAAGGTCACTTGAATTTTCCTACTTACCTTCTATGTGGTATTAGGTTGTTCAGGAGAAGCATGCCGCCGTATGGAATAGGACATGTGATGAAGTCCTTCTGTACGTCTATATCTGGTGAAACGAACAACAGAAAACTTACAAACGAATGACAGAAAACTTACAAACGAACAACAGAAAACTAACAAACGAACGACAGAAAACTTAAAAGGGAACAACAGAAAACTTACAAACGAACAACAGAAAACTTACAAACGAACAACAGAAAAATTACAAACGAACAACAGAAAACTTAAAAGGGAACAACAGAAAACTTAAAAGGGAACAACAGAAAACTTAAAAGGGAACAACAGAAAAATTACAAACGAACAACAGAAAAATTACAAACAAACAACAGAAAACTTAAAAGGGAACAACAGAAAAATTACAAACGAACAACAGAAAACTTAAAAGGGAACAACAGAAAACTTACAGACGAACAACAGAAAACTTACAAACGAACACGACAAAAAATTACAAACAAACAACAGAAAACTTAAAAGGGAACAACAGAAAACTTACAAACGTACAAATCTTTATCTTAACGAAAAAGTTTGCTCCTATTTATAAAGGAAGGAACATAAAAGATTGCTAAATTGGATTGTAAAATAGGATATATTTTCCACAAAAATTACTCGAGCATATTCAAAATGTATGCATGTATACATGTACCTAGAGTTTCAGCCATTTCCTCCTCTTCTAGCATGACGTACCACGTGCCACCATAGCAACACTGATGACGTGCTGTTTTCCCCGTTTTGTGACCTTTGTTAGCAACCTTCACAAAAAAAAAGAAGTTTTTATATTGGATGTTGCTGGCATGCGTAAGATTCCCCCCCCCCCCCCCTGAAAAGGATTCGAAAAGAAACTACAAAATGAAATTCATGTGGCACGTAAAGAGCTGAAGTTTTAGTGAGGATTTGACAGGTGGAAAAGGCATGGTTGAAGTTTTGGTGAGGATAAGACGGATTGGACAGGTGGTACGGTAAGAGATGAAGTTTTGATGAGGATTGGACAGGTGTTAAGAAAAGACCTGCAGTTTTTGTGAGATTGGACTTGTGGTAGGGAAAGAGATGAAGTTTTTGTACGAACTAGAAGTTAGCCTCTAAAGGATGTTTCAGATAATCACTCAATTTTCCTATACAGATTTCGGAAATACATAAAGCATACCTGCATGCAGCCATTACTCTCGTCTGCGTCAAGTAATGGAATCCAAGCTGTCGGCTGGAGGACGCTGTAACATTGAGTATCCAAATAGGCTGTGTCTGTTGTAGAAAAAAATACAATCGCTTAGAATTCGTCAGTTAAATCTCGTGAGGCACTACAGACAAAGTTTTGAATTTAGCGCTTGATAACGTCATCATACTTTTAGACCAATCGCAGCACAGTATTCAAATTTAGGCTAATTAGTTGACTCTAGATTGTTAGTAGTCCAGTAAAATTAGACCAAAAATTAGGCAAACATCCAAATAATAGCAACAGAATATATTTTGCCTTTTTTCAACTGTATATATGTATACCTTTGTAATGTAAAAAATCTAATTCCTAATACCAAGTAGAAATGTCATTTTTGGGGTAAAACATATGAAAATTGAACAAAAAACACAGATTTTTGGAGAAAGTTCTTTACTTTTGTAATAACATCGTTATGCATGTATAACCTTTATGTAATGAAAAGGATCAATGGTTAGAATACTTCACCTTAAAGGCTTTAAACAAATATTTGACCTTGAAACTTTTTATGAAGGTCAAATGTCAATAAATGTTTGCTACAATTTATAAAAATACTATACAAGTACAGATTTTTGCAGAAAGTTCTTTACCTTGGTAATAACATTGGTATGCATGTATAATCTTTGTACACATAAAGGATCAATATTGTTAGGATATAAAACATGTACTTCAACTTAAAGGCTTTAAACAAATATTGGACCTTGAAACTTTTTATGAAGGTCAAATGTCAATAAATGTTTGCTACAATTTATAAATATTCTATATAGACACAGATTTTTGCAGGAAGTTCTTTACTTTTGTAATAACATCGGTATGCATGAATAACCTTTGTACATGTAAATGAACAATGGTTAGGATACTCAATCTTAAATTTAGGCTTTAAACAAATATTTGACCTTGAAACTTTTTATAAAGGTCAAATGTCATTTAATGGTAGCTACAATTTATAAAATACTGTACAAACACATATTTTCCCATAAAGTTCTTTACCTTGGTTACAATATTGGTATGCATGTATAAACCTTTGCACATATAAAGACTCAATGGTTAGGATACTTCACCTTAAATACTTTAAACAAATATTTAACCTTGAAACTTTTTATGAAAGTCAAATTTCAAAAAATTGTTCGCTACAATTTTAAAAAATACTGTACAAAATGTACCATCTGAAATTATTCATTTGTTAAAGGCAATAAAACCTATATCAAGTTCAGATAAATAAAACATGGGGTTTTTAAACATAGATTAGTTATTTTTGTCCCAGTTGGAACAGAAAATTCTCAGGTCAAAATTTTTACAAACTTTCCTATAAAACCTTCTAATTATGCAGACTTTTGACAGTAAAAAACGGATTTCTAAATTAAATAAAAATGATGTTTTAAAATCATAATCAATGACGAAGCTTTATATTGTTAAAAATTGATCAAGATGTCCTTCAATTACTTGGTATTTACATACACAACTTAATCACTGTAAAACAGTGTCATTGGAACCGGACGATTCACTCTCTTCAATAGAACTGTTCGTGCATGTTGTTCCACGACACTGACCGCAACCAACGGAACAGGAAAGTCCATGTTTTCTACAAGTACAACGCCTACTGTCACAATTGGATTTACAGTTACAATGAATGATTTTCAAAAGGTTCTCTGGAGCTGGTGGCAATGAAGAAGTGATTGGCATTAATTTATTGTCTCTTAAAGTCCATCCCCAACACAGTGGGTCCATACTGTTTGTATTAAGGTTGATCCATTCTTGGCATTGGTAGTATGTCCGCATGACATGAAACGAGGCGGCATCTGAAGTTGGCGGCAAACTTTTGACTTGGACCATTTTGTTTCCAGTTATTGATTTATTTGTGTACAGACGGAGTCGTAGCAGATCTAGTCCTTCAAGTGGCACACCTCCATATAAGTATGATATAACTTCGAGCCCAGCAGAAATGACATCATTTTGTTGCAAGTCCACGGTGTTGAACTTCTGTAGGGACTCCATGCAGAAACTAGGTTTCGTGAGTCTGCTGAATGCATTAGACTTTCCGATTCCATATAATCTTGAGGTTGTGTCGCATCCGGATATTGCATGAAGGACAGGAAGAACTTCACTGCGATCACCCAGTACACACTTCAAAGATTTAGTGCTCCATGTTCTTGCGTTCTTTGATGTTTCAGTGTAGAAGAAAACATCATAATCACTCCTCAGCTGGTGGAAACATAGAAGAACAAGTAAGTCTGTGTCTTCTCCCACGATTACAACATCATTTTCCAAAGAACTTTCCAGGGCAGTGGAAACAATAAGCGTGTCGGCATCACCTGCAGCATTTAGTATTTGATATCCATTTTCTACCAGTCGTTGTCCTAATAAGTTAATAAAGTTCTGCTTATTATTCTTATTCGCAAGAAGTATGTCCTTTCTAGACTTGAACTGCATATCTGAAGTAAAGGTGACATCAGGCGAGATAATACCCTTTGATCGACGAAAATGTGTACAATCCTTGATTGATGCGCCTGTTGTGTAGCCATCAAACACAATTAGACAATCCGGATACTTCTTTTGTAAATGATTGATGTATTGGTCGCAAATTTGCCCGAATGTGGTACCCTTAGTCCATTGGATCTTTTGAATAAGGGATCCGCCGTCTAAGATATATTTAACAGGATGACCAGGTAGTTCCGACACTCCACAGTTGCCTAGATTCCATAAAGCATCCGCAAGTTGAGATTTATTTGAAATCCTGGGGAGGCCCGACGAATCGAAAAGAGAAGCAGGATGCGTAGACAGCTCATGTCTGAAAGCATCAGTTACTGTATCAGGTTCCCTGTCTGCAAGAGCTGTGAGCCTCTGAAAGAGAAGCTGGGGATCTACTTCTGTGGTATCATTGTGTATCGAAGGCAGAATGCTGGATGACATAGTTATTACTTGATTGGATCTTTTGAAGGTATATTCTAGTGCATTCTGGTTTTCCATGGATTCTATGATGCGTTCTCCACATTGCTTTGCAAGATACACATTGACTTTATCGTCAGCATGCATCCCTGTATCAATACTCCGAAGTTGCACATTTTCATTGAAAGGATCTCGATCATTCAGATAAGACAGTATTGTAAGAACATCGTTCTTGTCACGCTTCATCCTTGCATCTGACGCCTCTTTGTGCTGTTCGCTTGTAGAGAATCCTATCCCTGTCAGTATTTGCATACTGTCATTAACTGCAGCACTAGCTGGCATTGATAACAACCATTGTGTCCTTTGTACCTCAGACATTCCCCGTCCTCTTGTCAGTCCCCCTGACGTCTTTAAGCTCCTCATCAAAACCTGTTCAATTGCCAGATCAGTTGACAGTCCGGCCCAAAATCTATCGCTTCGTCTAAAGACGTGATATCCATGGCTAAAATACTCATACACCTCCGGATGACTATGCTTTAGACCCTCCATTGATGCAAGGTACATGTAAATTGACTTTGCGTACAGGTTGTGACCAGTTGCTGCGAAATATGGAAGCATAAGCCTTAACGTCTGTAGATGCATATCCCAGTTGCCAGTTCTCTCGGCTTTTATGAAAGTTCGAAGAAGTTCGACCATTTCAAGGTATTGCAACCATAATTGTGATGTTTTAGACATTTGAAGGTTTGATATCCCATTGAGATATTCCTGTAGCAATGACTTGACATCGACATCATTACAGACATGATCCGTTGTAATATTCCCATTCAGCAAATCGTCATAAAGGGATGACACTTTCGTCAAATTCCTTGAACTTTCCGGCGAAGCGTTAAGTGTCAGGGCTACATCAGAATTGCATTCTTCGTCATCACTTCGCTCAGAGAAACTTACGCCAAAAACTTTTTGAACTAGGAGCACGTGAAGAGCAGTTTCCACCAGATTATGAGCCCGAAAAGCTCTTGCCACAGACTTTCCCGAGAGTATGTGAGTGACAGCATTCGAAGCATAGACGGTTTCAAGTACCTCTTTCAATCCAGCATTTTTCATTACATGTCCAATAGATCCCATGAAACTCATTTCAGCATGAAAGCCTCCTAAGCGTAAGATGACTGTTGAAAGGATGTTGGATGTAGTGCCATCGTTGATTATGGTCAAGGCTTTCCAATACAGTGGTTGATCGAACGTTATTATGGGAGTAAATCCGTATTTCTGAGCTTGGTTGACAATAAAAACCATTGTTGAGTAGATACAGGACATGTCAGACGAATCCATATCGATCATAGGAAGGAATGTGATGGTTGTTTTTCCTGGATGTTGTCCTGTTTGACACATATGCATCAAGCCTGACCAACTTGGTGTTGGAGCCCGGAGTGGCCATATGATCCTTGCAACCATGTCAAGATTCTTGGTTGAATCCTCTATTTTCTCCAGCTTAAGCTTAGGAAAGACGATCTTAATTGATGATTTAGGGGGTGCTTTGTAGTACGTTATGTTGATTTTCCCTTTAAGGATCAAGTCTGAAGGTACTACATTCAACTTCGGTACAGGTGTTTGTCCTGCATCCCCACCAGGAGTTGATCCAGCTATTATGCCCATTCCATGAAAAGTGTTGTGTCCATCAATGGTCCTAAGGTTGTGATCAACGTTGTCCGCGACGAACTGGACGCATTGCCCTGGTTTATATTCTGGGATATCAGTTCCTTGTGAATAAGCTGCACTCGTCTCAAATCTCTGGACTTCAGAATATGAGCTACAGAATCCAAGATTATGAAGAGTGTCTATCAAAAATCGAGAGGCGAAATGATGGTGTAACTGTACTCCTAATCCTATTTGAAGAGGTGCAGTATACGATCTTGGTCTAGTTGCTTGCGTGATACATTGTCCGATGGCAGCGATCCTTAGTTCATTCCTTTCTCCACATATCTGTTGTAGAAATGTTGACAAATGTTCTGGAAGATGACTGATATTATAATTGCATTTTTCCAGCTCTGATGGTAGGGGATAGAAATCATTTTGTGTTGGTAATTCTTGAATCTTTGATTTAATCAGCTTCGCTGCAGTTGATATTACAGATATTTCTTCTTCTTTGGCGTCTTTGAATTTCTGTTTATGGAAATCGTGGAGTATACTTTCAGCTGCCTTCCTGACTGTTATAATTGTAGATTTTCCATGACTTTCTGTCATAATGATGTCCCTGCCGAATCGATCTTGTAGCTTTTTCTTCAAATACCATGGCTCGTAGGCTTCGTTCCCACATAATCTACCCATACGATCTACCAAATCGGAAAGCTTGTGTTGGTCATTTTCATGATCCTCCAGATAGATAAATATGTCTTCAAACGCCTGTTGAACTTTCGCATCGACCCGACGACCTTTTTTTATTTCTTTGGAAGGTGTAGAGAAAGCTGAAGGGACATTTTTCTTTGTTCTGAAGTTGACACTACATGTTTGATGGTATATGGCATCGGCAGCATGTAAATCATTGACGGAATGAATCCTTCCATATACAGTATCCGACCACTCGTCTTGTCTCTCCAAACAGATATCTATTATGCTGGCCTGAAAGTCATGTGTCCTTACTGGAAATACGTCATTCCCTCTCTTCAAGTTGTTATTTTTAGCCTGGCATCCACAAAACAAACAGTGATCAGGGAAAGAAAACACATCCTTTGACCTAAGCAGTTTAACACTAGTATCATCTGGTTGTCCATTGTTCAGAGAGTCTTTCAGATATTTGTTTATAAGTATAGGATTTGTGTAATTCTTTCGGCAATCTAAGTGCACACTCTGGCCTGGAATTGCATTCAGGGTATCTCGCCGTTTTTTTTAATGCAATGTTAATGCCCCTGCTTCCTTTCTCTCTAAGTTTTAATAGACCTCCAGCCTCTGTTCCTCCACAAATTATGCAACTATCCATTTTCCATGTTCTGAAATAATAAAATGAAATATTTGTAGTAAAGTACCCATAAATGTAAACTTACATCGACGAAATTTTCGAAACAACAGTAAGATAAAGTAGTTGAATACGTAACTTCTGTGCGTGTCTGCTCTTTGTTTTTAGATTGGGTGTTTTGCTGTGGGTGCTGTAACCTAGTGTTGTTAAAGATTCCCTCCTCTGTTTTACGTATATATTTCAATTAATGTAGGTATAAGTTTTGTTTATAATTACTCACCTGAATCATCACGTACTGAATCTTGCTCTGTAACTGTACAGCGATGCATTGTCAGTTTGCGTCAGTAACAACTGGAAAGTAAAATAAAACATAATCCAGAAAATTGCGTTAAATTTCTATTAACAGAAAGTACTGATGACAAAAAAAGGTGATATGTCAATATCTATTTTTTCTGATCACTATGAAAAAAAAAAAAATAATAGAAAAACTATGATGAGAAAAACTTATTTCTTGTGTTCACTTCGAGCTTCCATACATTATAAAATAGTAATCCAAAGGAATGTTTTTGTCGCCTGCGAAGCGGCTTATTTATTATTTGTTTTTGCAGTAGGTCAAATATCTAGGTCAAGGTCACTAGGCAAAAAATCGAAGCCCTATCACTTCCCATTCAAAAGATAAAGCTAATATTAGTTTTTTTGGAAGTAGGTCAAATATCTAGGTCAGGATCATTAGGTAAAAGATCATGGTATAAGTCGAAAGGTATTTTCATAAGGAATACATTTGTGAAATATCAAACTTTTATCACTTACCAATCAAAAGATATAGCCAATCTTAGATTTTTCGAAAAGTAGGTCAAATATCTAGGTCAAGGTCATGATGTCAAAAATTATGGTATGTGTAAAAAGGTCTTGTCACATGGAATACACATGTGAAATATCAAAGTCATATCACTTACCAATCAAAAGTTATGGGGTGTGACACCCAAAGTGTGACAGACAGACGGACAAAGTGATCCCTAAGTGTCGCTATGCTTCGCAGGCGACACAAAAACATGTCAAGAGCGGCTGTGTGTATATAATATTTATACATGTGCCATCAAATATGTCCATCTATTCTCTGTCCATGCTTATAGTTATTAGAATAACAAAATAAGCACTTCTGGTATGTTCCCTATGGGCTTCCATACATCAAAAAAAAAATCGGCGAGGGGGGATCTGTATATTGTGTTATTTCATAGAAAAATCGTTTATTTTGTAATTTTGATACTCTTAATTGGGTTTCTATGGCTGTAGCACACTAATGACAAGATATTTTTTCATATATAACCCAGATTTAATCAATTATGCAAAGTCGCGGTCAGAGGAAAGGTTGCAACGCTAACTTTAAGCTAATATTATTTTGCAAATATTGGGAAAGGAAGGAATTACAGTTACATGAATGACTACCGCACTCACCTGTTATGCACATTGCTTTGGTCAGTCCCAATTATCTTGGAAAGGCAACGTAATTGTAAAAATATTCTTCATGGCTATATCAGGCTAAATGGATACATCGATAAATATGATGACGCAATTTTAGAAGTGACGTCATATAGGAGAAGAATACATGGTACGGAGGACTGTTAGAGACATTTCATTTGGAAAGATTTAAAATCATGAATAAATACTTTTCTGCAATGTAGATTTTATTAGATTTTTTATATGTTGTTTAGTAAAGTCTATTTAACATATTCTCGTTGAAAAAAATTCTGTTGCAATTATTTGCATGTTTATTGATATAATGACTGGACTATAGATGACAAGATGACAGATGCCTAGTTTTTCACCTGTCACGTGATTGACCTTTATATATTACCTTCAACTTATAGGTGGCCATTTCACTGTGCTTAACCATCCTTGTAAGTTTTATTGAAATAAGCTTAACTTTATACCTTTATATGAAAATGCAAACTTGTACCAGATGAATAGACGGACAGATTGACAAACGGACGCCAAATAAAAAAAGGTCAAAACATGCTTCTTTTGCTTTACGCGCAATATTAAAACGACAAGTAAAACTGAGAAAAAAAACTCTATCCAAGACTGAGTGTTCGAAATGCTTTACCTTGGTGCCAAGGCACCGTGGTGGCCTCGTTTTGGGGTGTTTTAGTGCGCAGGTTCCAGACTGGATGACCGGCGATGTCTGGACCAATCAGCTGTTCTACCACATTAAGAAGCCTCTCGTTACTCCAAATATCTCTGAATGCCTACAGGTACATGTACATCATTAAAATACAAAAAATAGGTCATACTCATGGGCGGATCTAGGAATTTTTCCAAGTCTACTCTCCCGTCGGGGAGCATAAGGGGGGGGGGGGGGGGGGGGGGGGGTTCCAACGATCTATGATTTTTGAAAAATCATACGTAAAAATGAGAATATGTAAAAGTGGGATATTCTAGTGAGGGTTCCTGACCCCTAAACCCCCTCTAGATCCGCCCTTGCATATTGTCTTCTGGGTTTGAAACTGTTTCTAGACAAAGCGATGTCAAAGGGAAAGAAAAACTGTGTCGTTTTTTTCTGAATAGACAGCTGACATTGAATCGCTTCAGTTATTGATCGATTTTTACATAAACGTTCTCTACTTTCATAATTTCTTTCCTTTTTTTTTTTTTTGACGTTTCGTTTCCTTGTTATTTTAATGGCATTGTCTTTCAAGATACACTTTCTTTTGATTTTCAGAGAGTAAATATGAAGATACCTCTGGTAACACACCATATTTATGGAGAATAATATTGGCTCCAGGAAATTCGCTCTCTATCTTTGTTAACCGCTCGTGAAAACCGCATTGGCTGTATAAATCTGCAAAAATAGAAGTTGTTGATTTTCGTCCATAAGTAATATCGTAAATATGGATTTTTTTGCGTCGATTTCTTTTGCGGTTTTGAGTAAAAAAGCCTAATAGTATATATTTATTTTTGTGTTTCTAATTTTTACGAATCCATCGCGACCAAAAAATGAATTATAGCATACGGTATTTTGTTAACTTGCAACACAACATTGCTACATGTTTTAACCGATGGTCATGAAAAAAAATCTCATTTTCCTTTCCAAATTAATTGACAACAGGATGTTTTCCGATTCGGAAATACACCATACTCGTATCTCAGCTTAGTTGGCAAAGACTACATCAGGTATACACAAGGGCGTAGGAGAAAGGGGGCGGGGGCACATCCCCCATCCCACTTTTAAATCACAAAATTTTATGATGCATTAACATTGTTTAAAATAGCAACATTTTGTACCATAAATCTACAATTTTTCGGTCAATTTTCAAAATTTTTCTTTGGCTCGCTACCGCTCGCCAGTTCATTATAGACTTTCTGAATAATTTAGCTATCATGATCCATCCTTTATACATATTGCTTTATCAATATACATGAAGACATTTAACTCAAACTATATAGAATATTATTACATGTACTTGTTTATGATAGAGGGTATAGAAAGTATTTTCTGATAAGTCAATACTTTGCTAAAAAAAATTCCTGGTTCGCTACCGCTCGCCAGACATTTATTCATGTACTTTAAATTTAGAATTGCACCAGAAATGTTAAAATTTAAGTGCATACAGAACATGAGACCCCCATATTTTTTTTAAAAATCTCTTTCTCTCCCCCCTCTTTTTGTTTGTTTGTTTGTTTGGTTTTTTTTTTCGTTGTTTTTGATTGTTAAAAATGTTGGGATGTTGTGCCCCTCCACTTTTTCAGGCAGAGCTACGCCGTTGCGGTATACATGTATCTTACTTTTGATCCTTCCCGTTCGGTACAACTTCTGCGCCAAGTCTTCTACCAAGTCGTTGATGGCATCTTTACACGGATCCAACTCTTCTCTGGTGAAAAAGCTATCAACCATCACGTAACCCTGACAATAAAAAAAAAACTCTCCCCGAACCATCCATACAAAATGCTAAAATTGTCAGTAGAAATATATCTGCACTCAAAAGAAGCAAGTCTGGACTGTTACAGATACTGTGTTTCGGATCTGCAAATTGCAATTTAGTCTTTCTAGATGGAAGCATTCGATGTTAAGTTTACCATTTAGTATTTACCCTAAAACTCCCCGGTCGAACTCCCTTCTGAAACATTTTTGTACCCGCCTTAATTAAATCTACCCGGAGAGGCTAAAATATCGAAACTTACATTTTCGAAGAACTGTCGAACTTTGTCGTCGGATAATTGCCCCTCCTTCTTTTCCTTGACCACAGGTTTGGCTTTCAAGTTAAAATTGTTCGGGAAAGCCTCGTCGGTAAATCCCGGGAGAATAGTCGTGGACGGTGCCGAGGTAATGTCCCTCCAATGTTCGGAGGCCATCTTTCTTTTAAAACATCCCCCTTATCCCCACTTATTGACAAGGTAAACCAGATAGCAGTACATAAGAATCATCGTCATTGTATGCGCGGAACCAGAAGACGGAGGGATGGCGAATTTCAGACCCCATCTCATGGTTTTTATCAAACGTGCATAATTTTCGAATTCGCTCTTTATGATATACACAAAATTATCATATATGTACAGCTAACCTGAACCTCCTGGTCGGCTAGGACCCCTCTGGATTTCCCCCTTGTTTCGCGCATGCATTACATGTATGGCCCAGACCCTGATCTGGAGGTCTTGGACCTAAATCCCCCTCTCCATAAATAGATATTTTTCGAATTCTCTACTTGCAATTTGTCGTAAATTACAGCATCTCCTGGTCGGCCCGGACCCTCTGGATCGGCGCATGCATAACATGTATAACCCATGATATCTTTAATGATAATTTCAAGAACTTGTCCCATTCTCGTCACCTTTTGAATATTTGGACTACGTGCATGTTGTCAGGTGCGTAAAAAGACACGCGGATCAGGGGGGGGGGGGGGGGGGGGGGGGGGCTCCAGATTCAAAACCTGATGCAATTTCACATTTCGAGCTTTTCTAGATTTTGTTTTGATTCCGTAGATTTATACACAAAATTTGACTGCGCATGTTGGAGAAATAAAAAAAATACGTATCAGGATATACATGAATTAATTAATTAATGAGGTCCTTGTTTAAATTAATCAACTGAATTTAAAGTGAATCCAATGAATTGAATAAAATTTGTACTTTTCCCGTCCAACTGATACATATTCAATATTTCTCAGACTAGAGTATGGTGCTATTGTTGAAGCAGACAAAGAAGATCGTGTACGTCTCAGGAAATTTGAAAGATTTTTCCGAATAATTTGTTAATTAGGTCATGAACATGATCAGGAGACTGGGTCAATTATTCATATTGAGGACACGACATGACCTTGACCCAATTAAGTAAGTCATTTCTATACTACATCATACAGATGCAATGCTAAATTACAAGGAATAAAATTCGTACTTCTCGTATACTAATGAAAGCTAATTTTCTCAGAAATCCGGTGTAAGTAATCACGCGCGGATCCAGAAAATCACAAGTTCCGAAAGGAGGATCATGGGGTTGCTCAGCATAACTATCATATGCTTTCAAGAAAAGTCAGTGGCGGATCCAGCACTTCCTTTGACGGTGGGTCAAGGGGGGCGAATTATGCCGATTTTTACTTGAAATGGGCCTAAATATACCTATTTTTCGGAAAATTTTGGGTCAGTGACCGTGGGTTGGGGGGGGGGGGGTTATGGGCTCCGCACCCTTGAATCCACCACTGCATGTATACTCTGTGTTTAGTGTTTTTGGTGACGTTTTTCATGTTTATTATTCCTTGTCCCTCTTGTTGTTCTAATTAACACTGTGTTTTCGTATTTAGGTGTTTCGGTGCGTTGTGTTTAGTGTTTTTTTTTTTGGTGACATCTTTGATGTTTATTCTTCCTTGTCCCTTTGGTCTCTTTTGTTGTTCTTGTCAACACTGTGTTTTCCCATATGGGTGTTTTGGTGTAGATGCTGTAACCGAGTCTTGTCGGAGATCCCTTCCCTTCTTTTAGAAACCAGAAAAAAATGCTTATTTGGCACATTCCGAAAGGGGGGGGGGGGTGTTCCAGACAACCCCCTAAACCCACCCTTGATTTGCGCATGGATAATTGCTATACCAATCAATATTTTATAACGATATAGCATTCGTACGATCTGACCTAGTAATCATCATCAAAGAACAATAGACAATTCGCTATCCTAATACATTGTATTCTTAAACCTTGATCTTGACACATTTTATTTCATAAAAATAATCTTCTAGATCATTCACCTGAAAGATTTATATAATATTATATGAATAATAAAAAAAAATCGAGGACGTACGCACTTTAATTCAATGTGTACTAGGCGAATGAAGAGAGAGATTGTTTATAGTAGAATTAGAACTGAGAAAAGATAATTAAAAAAAGGGACGTATTCATTTATAGACAAGGCGAAATTAGATAAAATCTCTAAAAGCGACGTTTTATTTCGTGGGTTTTTTACGGTTGAAAATATGTAGGATTATCTATACCGCAAATACGAATATTAAAATATAAGGGATGGATCAGACAGAAAAAAAAAGAAAAGAAGTCCGTAATATTAATCTGAAATAATGTGTATAACCTTCTAGAGCAAGTGACCAAATTTCGCCGCTTTTTTCGTATATTTCCAAGACATTTTCCATACTTGGAGGCGAATTCAATGATTGGTATTGATAAAATATAATTTGACTCCATTCTCGATCGAAATACTACAGAAATAATATATTTCACCCAGTTTACTGTTTCCTTATGAAAAGTCAAAATATTTCGTTTCCATGTTTTCCGGGGTGACCATATTTCGCCGTTTTTGTTGATAAATATCCTATTTGCACAAAAAAACGGACAAAATTATGATTTTGTTTTCTGGAAATCTTTTGTCACTACTACTTCTAAGAAATTATCTCCGATAAAATATTTTCTTCGTTTTGTTTTCGTAAAAATTTCGGATGTTTACGTCTAAAATTTAGTGTTTTCATCATTTTTTTTTTCTCATTTTGTGGTATTTTTCATCACAATTGAGGGGAGGAGACGTCACAGTATACAAAAAATGACTGTTACGGTCATATTTGATAGGATATAGAAAAATAAACTTTACAAACAATTCCGATAACTACGGAGAAGCTATTAACTATGAAACGGCGAAATATGGTCACCGGCGAAATATGGTTCCTTGCTCTATAAGCTATCTTATGTTCTGCAAGTCTCTTAAAATTCTCATACGAATCTAAAACGTCAAGTTCAAATAGGTAAAATCATTTTGTTGCACTTCAGAATCCTATGTGGTTCTATCTTCCATGGAGAAAATTATTTAATTAGATCTACCTCCTTGAACATTTTATGTCGGCTCGATTTCCAAGAAAATCAAATAACAAAGACAAGTTTAGGACAATGAGTGCAAATATTTTCATAGTACACGTTTCAGACGTCATTTTACCGGCAGGTGCTGCGTTTTACACGAAAAGCGGCTACGACTCAAAACCATGGCTAATCGTATCATTCAAAGACTTGGAAAAAAAATAAGTTCTTGGGTTTTCAACATGACCTCGGCAATTTTCAGTACTTCTCGACAATCTCCTTCGTAAACCAAGCTTACAAGTATACTGTAACCAAAATCTGATAAGGGTATTTAAGCGACTTTTAATAAGAAAAAAATCATTCCAAGGAATGCATGTGTCGCCTGCGAAACATAGCGACACTCAGGAATCACTTTTATAGGGTGTGGCATCCAAGTGTGACAGACAGACGGACAACGGACAAAGTGATCCCTCAGTGACCTTTGTCATATTCTCAACATTTTTGTTAAGTATAATCGAATTCTGATTAACCTTAAAGGAAATTTAAGTAGTTTCTTGTATATAAAGTCCTTTTAAGTTGGTGACCTTGAATTTCACAAGGATTGATGACTATTAAGTATAATTTCTATACAAAATAATATCATCCGACATTTTACAGATATTATGCAGCGTAAATTTCCATCGTATAGAGTATGGAGGGAGGAAGGATACCAATGCCATTGTCAGATTTCAGAGTTATTTATTTCTCATTGTCTAAGCAAGTGAATTTCTGAGCTTCTGGCGCGTAAAAATGGAATGAAACGATAAATCTTAATTCAACTCCATTTGAAAATAACTCTTCAATGTAATACATACTTTTTATTAAATACAGATGCATAGATAAACTAATGTACATCTACATATATTAAAATATGAAACTTTGCGTATACATGTATAAAAATGACAGAATTTACCGAATAATAATGATAAAATTTATATTTATAAAATGATCAACAATACATGTTAAAGTCACTAACAAGGAAAGTAAAATGTATAAATGCCATTTTTCTCATCAACAAGATTGTTTTTAAAATATGATAAAAATTCATAAAATAATTTATCATTTTCCTTATTTCATATTTAAAATTTGTGCATTTTCATAATAACAAATCTAACAAATGTGTATTTATACAGAAGTTGTAATCTTAAGAAAATACTGTACATTTTAATCCTTAGTAGGTATCCTGATGTCAAGCAGACATGCCAATGACAGGAACCTTATGAAGCTTTATTCATTCACAGATCCTTTAGTATGTCTGCATCAGTTCAGATGGACAAACAGACAGGCAGACAGACAAACAACATACTTTAAGGGCACAAAAGAATGTTTTTTATGGTTACTGAGTTAGTTGGTTTTATGGTTTATGACCGTTAGTTTATGATAATTCCTGGAAATGAACACATCTCTTGCTCGTCAATCTGGCTATATGATGCTTTATTAGACAAACAGACGGACACACGGACGTTTTGTTGTTATATGGCACAAAGCTTGCATTTGAGCATATGTCAGAAACTGAATATGTCCTCACTATTTAAATCTGGCTGTACCCTGATTCAACAGACAAAATGCCAGAATAAAACAAACTCAAGAATGTCTATGCTTTGGCTTTATGATCATGCCAAGAACTAAACACATCTTCTGTCAGCCTTTCCGTATGTTGGTTCATGTGCACTATGTCCCATTTCTTCATCCACGGACCTTGTATAGTCGTGTCAAACTCTTTCTCCTCAGATTGCTGAAATATCAAAATATACACAAAATATGTATTTAATGCAGGTACTGTAGCATGTGATATGCAAATGATATTGTTATGGTCGAGTACGTAGTACTATAGGGGTATGTAACGATTTTTGTGATTGGCTAATGTGTTCAGGTATGAATAGTAATTAGAAAGGTAGGGATACCTGTAATATAGGGTCATTCGAAGGCTCAGATTTCACCTGTACGCACGGTTTTTCTCCCCCCTTCCCCTCCCCTTCGATTTAATAGACGAATTTTGATAAGAAATTTACGAATATTTGTTTTTTACTTCTCCACCTAATGGTTCATTGATATATGCAATGGCAATTTTTTCATATAATTAATGTATGTTTTTTCTATTTATAGTTCATTCATGATGTCGATGTTGATGCATGATGTTGATGAGATGAGATGAGATGAGATGAGCGAGAGATATTTCATGAGGAAAATAATTTTGACTTTGTAAAGATTGTTAATATATCTGAGCGCTTCGTCTCCTAATCCAACACATGTGTTGTTTATTCTTTAAATGATTTATGTTCGTTTGAGTGAAACGAATTAGAACATAAGTAAAGTCAGATTATTTCTGCAAGTTGTTAACTTGTTATTTAACTCGTTCTTAAAATCAAGGATGTTAATTGCAATTAATCCTTTTGAAAGTGTTAGGGATGTAGAACACTAGGTTTTGCCTAGTTCTATGACATATAACCTCGCTGCCAGACGCGGAACGTCGGCAGCATAAAAAAGAGTACCAGAGTCTTGTAAACAGGACTAGGTTTTTTGCCTTGCTCTTTGACTGTAATTCCATACACAGTTTTTGATCTTTTGAAAAACAGCAAAGCACTGTCCCATCATCATCATCATCATCGTCATCATCATCATCATCGTCATTTTGTCATCAGGTCAAGGATATGATGCTTTTCATTAGCCACCCAAATTCAATTTCAATAGCGCCCTCTAGTTTTTGTACAAACAAAAAAAAAAAACCAAAAAACAAAACGGTGATTTAAAAGAACAAAATCGGTGAATAAATTCTAGTAAATAAACAAAATATAAATACCGGTAGAAGTTCCATATCTTTCACAGCCTCTCTTTGCTTCTCGTGTCTGTCCACGCTTTCAAACGGTGACCAGTCTATTTTATATCCGGGGTCTTTAGATGTTCTCATCAGTACGGTGCTTTTCATGTCGTAAAATCCACAGGGTAGGGTGGGGTTCTGCCATCGCAAGTCCAAACTCCAACGGATCTGTTTGGAAATGTTTGGAAGGCTACAATAAGAAAGAAGACACATGTCAGAATTCAAGAATCTCTCCTACGTCGACTTTTTAAAAGACGGATGATGGACAATTATTTTTGGATTGAAACGTTGGTAGCTACGCAACTGCATACAAGATACCTTCTGTGTGGTATTAGGTTGTTCAGTAGAAGCATGCCTCCGTAAGGTATTGGACAACTGATAAAGTCCTTTTGTGGGTCTATATCTGGTAAAAAGACAAACATACAGGAATCATTCCAAGATCATAAATGCCTTAATTAAAGTACTTATGACTCATTGTACACAAAATTAGGTTTTCAGTTCTTCGTTGCTTATTGGCCGTCTAAATTGCCTGTAGTCGAACATGACGTCTGAAGCCGATCGTTTTAACTGATGATCTTGGAATAGAGAATGATTGGTAACGTTTACTTGAATACAATGACCATAAGAAATCGACTGCTGAATTATTTTTGAAGTAATTTTTATCATATACGCATGCGGTAAACTTTGATTCATGATTCAAAATACGATTAAGTATATGAAAATAAAGTTTCAAACCAATTTTACATAGGTTGAAAAAAGAACAAGAAAACATTGACCAATCAGATGCAGCGTACCTAGAGTTTCTGCCATTTCCTCCTCTTCTAGCATGACGTACCACGTGCCACCATAGCAACACTGATGACGTGCTGTCTTCCCTGTCTTGTGACCTTTGTTTGCAACCTAGATATTCCAAATACGGAATTATTTACTTTGTTTTCTCTCTAATTTTGCACTTTAAATACACGAAAGAAAAGTTCTGCAATAAATAATTCATACAAAAACCCATGACGTCAGCTGCATGATGTCCGAGCAGTTTTGGGACAGGTCAAATCAAGACTGCCTTCTCTGGATAATTTTGGAAACATAACCCGTTACGGAGACAAGTTTCCATAGTTGGTTAATGAACACACTTTAACAAGACTCAATGAGAGTCGTGTATTTAATTACCTTAAATTAACACAATCGATCACTACGCATTTTCTACGTCAAACTTTCGTCAATTTCACAACTGACACAGTAACATGTCTGATTTAAAAACACAATTTGAAATGAAGATTACTTGAATTGACTACGCAATATTGCTGTTTCTTTACATTTTCTCTATTTCTATACCTGCATGCATCCGTTGCTCTCGTCTGCGTTTAATAAAGGAATCCACGCTGTAGGCTGCATCACACTGTAAGACCGAGTGTCAAGGTACGCTGTGTCTGTAAAGACAGAAACCTTGACCAAGTGAAAAGGAACCAATCAGATGGAGTATCATATAAAATTGACCAATCAGCAAACTTAAAAGATATTTGTTCGTTCTGTATCGCTTTTAAACGGGACTGGGCGATGTGTAGTATATTGTATAACGTATACCAAATCAACTGATTGTGAAGCAGCTAGAGTCAAAGTGGTGCGATTCAAAGGGAGCCCTGTACCCTTCCTGGACAAAATACCCTGAATATTTAGAAACTGATTATTTCTAAAATTCACGATGAAATTTTTAGCCTACGAATATCCAATGCTAACAAGCTCTTTTATTCCTGGATATATAACCAACTTCATTTCAATCTACATGTATTTTACTAGTTTTACATTCTGTATAAATGTGATGTCTACCTTGATGCCAGGGTACTGTGGTAGCCTCGTTTTGAGGTGTCTTAGTGCGCAGGTTCCAGACTGGATGCCCGGCGATGTTTGGACCAATCAGCTGTTCTACCACGTTCAGGAGTCGCTCATTGCTCCACAAGTTTTTAAAAGCCTTAATTGAAAAAAAATCACGGCAGAACTGAAAATTTATCATTCTTGAGCAAGAGATGGATATGACCACCCCTGAATTAATCAAAATGATTTTTGTAGCGAAATGGGGTTCTACTCCCCCAGAACCCAACCTCTTGATCTGCTGAGCACAAATAAATATTGAACTAAAACTAATTTAGATTGAAGTTTGTTGTGTGCTTTTGTTATTCTAAGTTGCAATGAGGTACTTGGGTGAGCCTTTCTCTTTAAATTTCTTCAAGCTTACATACTGGTCAATCATTATGAAAGTTTTGCACGTCGAATTATGGTACGGTTCACCAGAAATTTTTAATTTGCAGTACCTGCGGAAGAACGCCATATTTATGTAGTATGATGTTAGCGCCGGGAAAGTCTTTCTCTATATGTGTCAGTCTTTCATAAAATCCATAGCCACTGTACAAATCTATAGAATAGAAAAAGGTCATATTCTTCAGCTTTCTTTATCCATTAGCATATCTATTATACACTCTTCTTTACAATGATATAAAGTATACATACTCTGTTAACTGGATTTTAATAAATATTTCTCTTTTTTTTAATGGTGACAATAACCATGTATCTTCGTTCATTTACATGTATCTAATATTTTGCTTCAGAAGAGAAATGAGGTCCAGAACTATGAGTCGGCGAAATGGATGAACCAAAAATGAAAAGAAAAAACTTATTCCAATATCAAGACCATTTCTCCTGATCCGTTTATCATTTAGCTTACTTTTGATTCGTCCCGTTCGGTACAACTTCTGCGCCAATTCCTCCACCAAGTCGTTGATGGCATCTTTACAGGGATCTAACTCTTCTCTGGTGAAAAAGCTATCTACGATCACGTAACCCTGACAAAAAGAAAGTTACCTAACTTACCATCATGAAAGTTGAAGATTTTTAATCTTTAATTTTACTAGCAAGAATTCATGAACATTACAAATGTAGGATTTACAATCGGATGGGTAGACAGACAACTGGAAAAAGACAACACCCCCCCCCCCCCTCAAATCTTAATACACGACAATATACAGGTGAATATTATGCAAAACACAGGTGTATGACGCTCTCTCTCTCTATACTTGCAATGTGTCAATCAAACATCAAGTGAAGACATACATACTGAAAATTTCATTGAATAACTTTTGCATGCATAAAGTTGATGACCCTAATACTATTAGTATGTATGTCACAATGATATATCTATGTATTTACAAGGTACCAAACACCAGTCCTGTCGTCGTGCATATAAAGTGCAAGGTTGAAGGTGAACATTTTGTAAAAACTTGTTGCCACTGCTGATAGACCAGGAGTCCCCTAGGGCACAAGCCAAGTTCGATCAACTTCGGTTGATCATCGTCTGGTCTCTTCAACGCATTCGAAAATTTCTGTTATCAAAATTTCTTGAAATTTCTAGAACGTGGGTCCTGAAGCATCATATCCCACTCATCCTGCTACGTCTTTCGGTACATTTTTGGACATAATAATTTTTACACTTTTTGGCCACATTACATCGTTTAGATTGAGGATCACTGACGAGGGTTAAGTACCCGAAACGTGCATGTCTGGTCCATGCTGCAAATTAATCTGTTCTTAAATGATGCTGTTGAATTTGAAGACGTTTAACATGCAACTTTCTAACTTCTAATCCACCAGATATACAGAGGGGGCAAGTGTGAAGAAGTGCCCCGCTCTATGTGAGAAATAGAAAGTTATCTTGCTCTTATAAATGATACATAATTTATAAAGAAATCTTACATTTTCGAAAAACTGCTTAATTTTGTCGTCCGACAGTTGCCCCTCCTTCCGTTCCTTCACCACCGGTCTGGCATTCAGGTTGAAATTGTTAGGAAAAGCCTCGTCTGTGAATCCAGGAAGAACACGCGGCGCCTCTGTAGCAGACGACATAGTTATCACCCCTTATCTGGAGACAAAATGAAGTTCAACAAATTTTATTCAGGTACTGATATAGGACAAGGTCAGTTCACAGATAAAGGTGTGTGTAAATGTCATACTATAAAAGCCCTGGAGGGTATGGACATGCAATAGAGTCAAGTGTCCTGTTAAGGAATGTATACCACGAGCGCATCTAGAATGTGGTCGAGGGGACAGAATACCTCCCCATCTTCCCTGGTATTTGCTTAAAATCATGATTTTTTCATGTAATATGCGTATACGGTTATTTATTTTCAAAATCACGGTATAAACCCTTCCATACGAACTGGACCCCCTTTGGAAAAAAATATACACCCGTCCATGAAAGTTCAAACAACGCACGAATCTAGAAAGATAGGAGATTGTGCGGGAGAGTTTTGTCTTGCTTGTAGGTCTTTTTCCTTTTGAGTTTTCTCGCTGTATCATGTTGTTTATTGACGTGGTATTTTTACGTGACTTTCGTCATTTCGCTCTCAAGTGTGTGTGTTCCGCTGTGGTCAATGTAACGTCGTATTGTAATCTCCTGCGCATGCGCATTCTCAGCTTTTCATTCACATTGTCAGCATGTGTTGCCTATGACCTTATTTGCAAGTTGGTTGTATTGTTGGTGATCTTCTCATTTTTATGATCGAGTCTACCGTCATATATACATTTTTTTCATAAATTAAGTAAGACACTATTCAAATTTTATGAAATCAAACCTTTTGTGGCCTTCTATTTTTTCTCTCTTCTTTTTTTATTTCTTCCGTTGAATCATACATGGGCACTTGGTGCCGATGTTGAGTCATCAACCCTTTTCATCCTCTATCCTTCTTCTTGGAAATAATAGATGAACAGAGGAGTAAAAAGTTTGCGACAAATCATCGATATCTAGACCCTGAGTAACTTCGCTGTCGTTTCTCACACTCAAGAATTTGTTTTTTTAATAGAGGGAAATAGAAATGCCAAACGGACTGTCTTGATGCAATCTAATTTATATTCAGCTCTCTTCATTTCGTATGTAGTTTACGATTTATTGGCCTTGATGTATTTATATAAACATCACTTGTATTAACAACGCTTTTCATCAAAATTTAGATTTTGAACTTGACTCTTGGCCTCTTATCAATAGGGTTCTTCCTCTTGTTATAACATGCATTACTCTTTTAAAGATTGTATCCTCAAGCGCACAGGGTGGGGGGGGGGGGGGGGGGGGGGGGGTCAGGATTGACCATCCCTTTAGAGTATGCCAATAATCATAGTTTTTTTTTTCAAAATCATCGACTGTTCAAACTTTTACCCTGGATAAATTTTCCAGTTCCATTCATGATCCTGCCAAGTATTTTCCCAGTGTAATTTGGTAATTTGTATCTCGTCATAATAAGGCATGGTCCATTTGATATTCTGGGAGGGGGCTTGGGTTTTTTGTTGGGGCAAGATTATTTTTTTCGCCCCAGACCGGGGCAAAATTATTTTTTTCCTGCAAAGTTGGAGCAAGGAAATTTTTTTAAGAAAGTGATGCACATATTGTGTTTTATCAATAGAAATTATCTATATTTTTACTCAAAACTCTAAATATTAATATATCAGTTTATTTTTATGCAAATATTCAATTCACTTCTAAAGACAGAGATAAAAGATTTTTACAATACTATTCGCAATAGTTTATATAAGGTACATGTATATAAGAGGGTCAGAGGAGAAGGTCTTCTAGACAATTTTTATGTGTAGAATTATAAATTAGTAAATATGTTATGATAGAAAACAATGGGGAGCGAAGCGAGCCAAAAAAATTTGATATGTATTGAAAACTGCGGCGAGCGAAGCGAGACGGAAAATTTTCAAGAATTTAAGCGAAATTTTATGGTAATTCTTCAAATTCAGATTTTTTGTAAGAGCAAGATTATTTTTTTCTGTCACACCATAAGCAAATTTATTTTTTTCATCAAAATTGAGAGCAAAATTATTTTTTTCGAAAAAAACCCAAGCCCCCCCCCCCCCCCCCCAGAATATCAAATGGACCGTGCCTAAGTCGCCCTTCGTGGAAAGAATCTAGATGCTAAGGCCAAAAGTTTGTGACATGGGTGACACTCAGTAGGTCAGACTCAGACTGGTATGACCATGATTACTTAAAAGATGATGATCATCAGACCTTTAAAATTTCATCTCATTTCATCGTTTCATGTCTGTTGTAATCTTGACCTAGAGATCCAACAATTTTCATGATTCCTTCCTTTATTTAACAACACTCTACGAGAAAATAGCAATCCAAGGAATGCTTGTTTCGCATGTGAAGCGGCTTATCTTTATAAAAAGTGGATCAAATACATGTATGTAGGTCAAGGTCACTTGGTTAAAAAAAAATATTGGTGTCAGTAGGAAAGTCTTGTCAAATGAAATTCACATATGAAATATCAGACCTCTTAGGCCTACTTTCCAATTAAAACATATACTTGGTAGTCAATCTCAAATTTTCAGAAATGGTAAATCATCTAGGTCAAGGTCACTAGGTCAAAATGTTTTGGTGACAATAGAAGAAAAATACACGTGAATATTAAAGCTCCTTCACTTATCAATCAAAAAGATATAGCCCATATTCATTTTGTTGAAAAGTAGGCCAAATATCGGGGTCAAGGTCACTAGGCCAAAAATTATGGTATGTGTAGAAAGGTATTGTCACAAGAAATACAAGTGTGAAATATCAATGCCCTAACACTTGCCAATCAAAAGTTACAGTCAATCTTAATTTTTGTGAAAAGTAGGTCAAATATCAGGGTCAAGGTCACTAGGCCAAAAATCATGGTATGTGTAGAAAGTTCTTGTCACAAGGAATACATCTGTGAAATATTGAAGCCCTATCATTTACCAATCAAAATTTATAGGATGTGACACCAAAAGTGTGATGGACAATGTACAAAGTGATCCCTAACAACCCGCAGTGTCGCTATGCTTCTCAGGCAATACAAAAAGTGATTCCTCTCAATTTGTGACTCCTCCAAATTCAAGTTGTAAGGTTTTATTCAAGTCAGACCTTGAACTTTGACCTTCTTCTTTGAAAATAACTTGATTTCTACCTTTTGTCATGGTGATTCTTCGATGTTTACATAATCCTAGAGAATATCAAAGGTTTAGTCTGTCTAATGCCCAAATGATTTACTAGAAAATTTTCTCTGACCTTGATCTTTGACCTGGACTTTCTTTAGCCATAATATAGTAACCTTTGTGGCAAGTTTGAAACTTACATAGCTAAAACTTTTAAAAGTCTATATCCTGTCTTCAAAGTTTTATCTGGAACAGGAACTACATGTAAAAGTCTTTGACCTTGACCTTCGATTTGATAATTACCTAGACTGACCTTGTACTTGTTAAAAAGGTTTCATCCTCTTTTGTATTGCAAAGATCATAAGGCTAATGTTTTAGTCTGTTTCACCATAATATACCGTACATTAGCCTGTGACCTTGACTATATTTTAGTTTATTGATTGTATGTGGCTGACTTTGAGTCCTTGACCTTTGTCTTAACAAGTTATGAATATACTCTACAGCACAGGGTGTATACTATACTACGTATTGCTTTGAAATCCCCCTCGGATTCCTTCTTTGCAATATAGAAAATTTATATAGGAAAGATGGGTGGGGAAGGGGGGATCGCTTAACAACAATGCCTACACTTTAAACTAGTACTCTATAAATCTGTACATATTTGACATAGAAGTCCAATCCTGTCAATACTGAAGTTTGAAATAAAAATTCGTGATTTCCGTGGTTAAGTAAATATGCTTTAATCTTAATGATAACATGGCCTTAACCTTTGACATTCTGACATTAAAATTGCTCATTCAGTGACAAACAAAGACGTTCCAAGGATTTTCAGTACCATATAATAAACATAATTTTCAAATAATATGATAATGGAAAGCATGCACCCATCTGACTTTGTTCATAACATAAGAGCCATTCAACAATTAATGCGATTCATATTCATGATTATTGAGTATTGACCAATCAATTTTTCATTCCTGGATTCTTTTGTAACATCCTCTTCATTTTCTAAAACCGGTACATTTTGTAGATTGTTCACATTTTGATATGTACGTGTTCAATCATCCATCACCGACTCCATTACAATTTTTCTGCATCAGCAATTTCACTTCTTCATCAAATTTTGCGACAAAAGCAGGATCAGCTATCCGTAACTTAATCATGAAGTCATTACGATCTTTTTCTGACCACGTTTCAAACCACTGGGTAAAAAGTCGTAACTGGCACTGGAAAATACTTGGTGGTTTATCCTTCACATTCAGTGTATGCATAGAGTCAAATAAACTGTCGACATTTACCGGCACTGCCTTATCTATCAGGTCTTTCATAAAATCTCCCTTTTGCATGGGACTCCAGCCTTGAAACCAGTGTATTACACTTTGTACTTCCATCTCCGTTGAAGAAATTGCCATCCTGCGTTTGCCCGACACAGCACTTCATTCAAAAGTCACGTCACGATCGATGGCCGTAATACACGCGTCCTCTTCTCTGAAGCACTGACCCTATTATTTGAAAGAATAGTTTGTTCTAACTTTTCCCTTATGCGATTACACCTTCTACATGTTCTAGTAGTATATTTCAATTGTGCACATCAGTAAATTTTTTATTGTAATTCTTTTACTCAACGCTACCAGTGATTTTTTTACTAGCACGTTGGGGCCGAATTTTGGACCTTTCCCAAAGCCAAATTGCTATCATTTTTCCCAAAAAAGTTACCTTAAATTCCCAAAACTCGAGAGTACAATTTGATTCAACATGAAATAATTTTACAAAGATCAACTAGTTGACATCTTCAAAAAAAAAAAAAAAAAAAAAAAAAAAACCCAAGAAAAATGGCCTTATAAGGGACGGACATGTATATGTATTTTGATAATAAACTGTTCCAAATAATCCCAATTTTCTGGATTATGTCGCTGATTTTTCCCAAATTGAAAGGCACAGGTACCTTTGAAAAATAGTGAAAAAATCACTGACGTTAACCAACTAGTTCCCAAGATGCTCTGACTCTTACCTCTGTATATCTATAGAGGACGTTCTTCTTCTTCTTTCTCCCAACAATATTAGGACATTCCGTTGTTAAAACCCTAAAATGATAAGAAATAAAACTCAATCAATCAGAAAATAGCTTTATTTGACAGTAATCCAGTCATACATCCAGACACCATACATCACAAAATTTGATGATATTTTTATTATGACGTCACAACAGAATAAATAACAACCATATCTGGATGCATCAAGACGGTGCAATAAAAAATGATGACACAAATGAAAAAGTTTGCTAAATTATGTGTTGTCTATGGGCAGTCATTTTAACATGCATTTAATTAAGTCTTATTGGAATCAGTGATATCACTCATTTCAATATTGATATCTCTTATTAAATTAGTGATATCATTAATTAAAATAGTGATATCACTAATTAAAATAGTAATATCACTAATTCAAATTATTGATACATGTTTTTGTATCACTTTTTCAAATGATTGATATCACAAATTTAATTCAGTGATATCACTAATTCTGAAAATACTCATATATCCCTAATAAAATTAGTGATATCAATATTTGAATTAGTGATATCTCAAAAATACTTTAAAAAATTATACATATCTCTTATTCGAATCAGTGATATCTCAAATTTTGAACAATAATTCAAAAAAGCCTAGGCACCCAAAGCGTAGCATCCCCTCGGACTGCAGGAAAATCAATGTGCTGTCTAGGATGTATACATGTACAAGGAAATCAATAAGGTTCATCTTCTAGTCATATGCAATAAGTGTATCAAGTTTGATTTAGATCCAATCAAGACTGCACCCTCTAGGCTGTACAAGGACTTCGACCTTATCAAATCACCTTCACCTATGACATTTACCTTGAAAATCCATAGGGTTCTTTGTCTTATCCTAAGCAAAAGTTGTCTGAAGTTTGGTTAAGATCAAATCAAAACTGCACCCTCTAGGCTGTATACAAGAATTTTGATCTTTCCAATCTGTAACCTTGACCTTTGACCTTGAAAATCAATAGGGTTCTTCATCTTGTTATAAGCAGTGTTTGAAATTTAGTTAATATCCAATCGAAACTGCACCCTCTAGGCTGTATACAAGGATTTTAACCGTTTCCAATCTGTGACATTGACCTTTGACCCATCACATTGAAAATCCATAGGATTTTCTCTCTTGTCATAAGCTATCAGTGTAAGACGTTTGTTTATGACCTAATCAAAACCGTATCCTCTAGACTGTATACAAGGATTTTTACCTTTTCCAATTTGTGTCCTTGACCTTTGACCTATGACTTTGAATAAGCTATCAGTGTATGAAGTTTGGTTAAGATCCAATGGAAACTGCATCCTGTAGGCTGTATACAAGGATTTTGACCTTTTCCAATCTGTGACATTGACCTTTGACCTATGACCTTGAAAATCAAAAGGGTTCTTCCTCTTGTCATAAGCTATCAGTGCATGAAGTTTGATTATTAAGATCCAATTGAAACTACATCCTCTGGGCTGTATACAAGGATTTTGACCTTTTCCAATCTGTGACCTTGACCTTTGACCTAGAAAATCAATAGGGTTCTTCCTCTTGTCATAAGTTATCAGTGTATGAAGTTTGATAAGAACCAATCAAAACTACACCCTCTATGCTGTATACGAGGATTTTGACCTTTTCTTATGTGACCTTGACCTTATGACCTTGAAAATCAATAGGGTTCTTCCTCTTGTCATAAGCCATCAGTGTATGAAGATTGGTTAAGCTCAAATCAAAACTGCACCCTCTAGGCTGTATACAAGGATTTTGTGACGCACATGTTCACACGCACAAATACACGGCGTTACTATATCCCCCTTTAACAATGTAGAATGGCGAATAAGATAATAGCTTTAAGGAAATATAAGCATTATTTCTGAAATGTTTCTAGGAGACCATTTACATTACACAGAAAAATGGCAAAACCATGAATTTTGGCCATATTTTCCCCATTTTATGCAAACATGTGTGTAACTGTATGTCAAATTATGTGTGACTATGCAATATTTCTGCACGGTAAAAGAAACTGGTGAGAGGACCCTACACAGTAAATCAAATATCAATGTGGAAACGACATATAACTTATAAGAACAATATGGAGGTACAATGTAAACCCCCCCCCCCCCCCCCCCTTCCACTTTACATGTTTACCCCAGTCTGTAAATAAATGCACAGACATAGTAAGATAACTAGATATATAAGAAAATAACAAAGTAAAGATTCGTACAGTATTGTCAAAAGTCAAAAGTCGGTATGATTAAACGATGAAACTTTTTAGTAAACTTGAGAAATCTGACCCTGTGGCAAGCTGTTTGACTTTGATTTCATATGTCAATCCCGAATTTTGTTGGGTAAAAAATAGCTCCTACCAAATCCATTGAAAACTCTTTCAAATTATTAGAATTTACAAAGATAAAGTAAAATTTTCTTTCTTTTACTTAAATATATATTTTTTTCTCGCTCAAAGAAGAAATTTTAAAAGTTTTTATGATTACGGGTTCGATAATGCAGAAAATTCGATAACAGGTGCTCGTCCCGAATCGTCCGCTTCGAAATTTCGCCATGCATTGATGCAATATTTGCAATCCACTGACCGCGTTGCTGTTACTTTACAGTAATCATTCTATATTATCGATTGAAACAAAACTTCATTTAACTTGTTTAGAACGTCTAAAATCCCGCACTTCTGTGTAGTTTTCTTATGAAGAACCTCGTCCCGAAATTGGGTCACGATTTGTTTTGTCGCCATATTTTTCTGCCCGTCCAGTTCAGACTGCGTCTCTTGTTCCTCTTTTTCTATCTGATATAGATAGTTTGGTAAGTATTGGTTTCAGAATCTCTGGTGTATGTTTTGTTCGAATTTTTGTACATTTAATCAATAGGTTCATTGGTAGTGGTTCTATTCCTCCGTGGCACAATGGATAACGTGTCTGTTTAACGGGAAGAAGGTTGTGTGTTCGCGCCCGGTTGGCGGTTGGAAGAGTGTCCTAAGCGAAAATTATTTTCCAGTAGCTATTCTGACATTTTCATTGTAATTTTAGATAATGTATAACAGGGCTCTCAATCAGCAGGGCCCCAGTCCCAATGCAAAAAAGTATCCCTTTTTCCCAATTTATTGACAATTTTTCCCCAATTGACACCTCATGGAAAATTCAACAAAATGATTTAAAATTCTCATTTTCTAGTCAGAAGGCATCCAAACTTATGTTATTGTGAAAAACATGTATTTCCCAATTTTTCGAAAAAATACTGCTATTTTTCCTAATTTCAAAGGCTCCAAGCCTCAGTCCTAAAAATGGGTGTGAGAGTCCTGTATAAATATGGACCAGTAACAAGACTTAAAAACAAAAATAGCGGCAGGCCAGGGATGTATATATAAATATATAAACCATTTTTATTTTCTACAATGCTACTTGCAGTATTAAGTGTTTTGAATATTTTCCCTGACATGATCGCCATAGCACTTTCTATATAGACACAACCTCAGACATCATCTGGACCCCCGCCTCATCGCTCCTTTTCTCACTCTTATTATACGGCCAATGAAATTGCAGATCTGAGTCACGTGATCCGAGATTTTTCTAGCCTTTGCTCCCACGGGGAAGAGTGAGAAAAGGAGCAATGAGGCGGGTGTCCACACGATGAACCTCAGACAGTGCATGTATTTTATATATTGTGTTCATTTTGGTGCATGGAACATTGACGACGGATGTGGCTAGCCAACAGGGGATGCTTACTCCTCCCCGGCACATGGTCCCATCTCTTGCTTGCTAGGGGTCCGTCGATGCTCAATTTGGTGCTCTTGTGAAAAGGAAGGAAATGTCATTTACAAGTAATACGGCCGGTAATGAAATGCAAAATATTTCTCACTCATAGCTTTAATTATTTAAGAAGATAAAAAGTACAAATTCTACCTCAATTATGCGTTTTTCCAGCTGATACTACGCCATTATGTCCAGTAAAGCTGTCTGTAACCAGTGCGGCTGCACCGACATTGACACAGATCCAGCTCGAGGGGATGCCGTATGTACAAACTGTGGTTCTGTACTCGAGGACCAGATCATAGTATCAGAAATCCAGTTTGAGGAGCATGCTACGGGAGCCTCCTCTGTCATTGGTCAATTTGTCTCCAGTGATGGTTAGTGTTTAAAGATTGAACTCATCTTGGAAAAAAAAATTCTGAACAATTTTGTTAATGCAACATGTATGTTACTGTTTCCCAAATTCATATATTTTTATAAGTGTTTTTATCATTGTTTATCCCCTAAAAGACTTTTTTTTTGGTCTTCCTCATTGGCTCAATCATCAGTTAGGCAAAACTCTTTCATATTTGCAGTTCCCCATTGTATTTGCGCATCGGCTGAATTCAACCAAAGCACAAATACCATGGGGAACCAAGGATGAAATTCATAATGTGATAATGACAAACTTTCGAAGGGTAAAAAGATAAGGCTTACCGTACATCTTTTTATTTTTGTACCTCTTGTGTCAAAAGTATTAAATTTTAAAGAGTTTTGACCTTGGCATTTGGTATTAAATGTGATTTTTGGAGAATATCAACCAATTTTGTTTATTGAAAATGAGATTTATGATTGGCTTAAAAACAGCTCTGAAAATTCCCTGTATCTTGCCTCACATTTAATCACTAATTATGAATGTCAACAGTCATGGCAAAATATCAGCATTTGATTTCATTTGTTAATAGGTTATACTTCATGCACGTATATTTTTCAGGAACCAAATCACATTCTCTTGGGATAAGTTTCCCTCATGGCATGAAGAAGGAATCAAGAACAGTAACTCTCGACAATGGTATGTGTATTTTGTGGTTAATTTATACCTGAAATGTTACAAAATACTGCTATATTGTGTTTTAATTTCATGAACTATTTTCTGAAATTTTCTGAATTACATGTATGAAATGGAAAATATATACGGGGTATGTTGTACTAATGTCATATATATGCACAGCCAATGTAATTCCCTGAGATGTTACTATTGAAAGGAACGTGCTGCAATTCGTGTATTAACACTCGTGACGTCACAATGCATAAGATCTAAAGAAACATGCCGCGACGGCTGTTCTAACCTGCAAACTGAACCCGCGGCGATATGATTTTGACGTCGCCCTTTTACCTAGAAAAGCAATTTCAGAAAACAAGAATGAAACAGACAACTATGGTGCATATATATAGAATAAATGTCATAATTTGTGTTTTGTTACGGGTATGCAATTCACATAATTCAGACTATACACATACTTGCATAAAGTCATATTGTGATTTTGTGCAAAGATCTTTAAAATTTTCCTGAATAGTGTTATACATGTATTGAATTGATTGTTTTGTGTTTAGTGAACTGCCTCTCATTTTTTGTGGTAAACTCCATACTTGCCATTAACATGTATTTTAGGGAAGAAGAGAATTCAGCACCTTGGAAGCCAGCTAAAATTAAACCAACATTGTATGGACACCGCATTCAACTTCTTCAAGATGGCGGTGATGAAGAACTTAACGCGAGGAAGGAAAACTCACCATGTAACGGCAGCGTGTCTATATATAGTATGTAGGACTGAGGGAACTCCACGTATCCTAAATAATCATGTAGTTAACAAAGAGTTCTACTGCAATCTCTTGAACTCTCAACCCTCTGATCTTTAGTCTGACACCTACTGAAAATTTTAAGTGTGTCTATGATATACTGTACATGTACTTATTTTAGCGGGATTCATATTTTAGTGGAGTTGGCGCTATAAAACCTGCGCTAGACTATGCTACATTATTGAACTTTTATAGATTAATGTTGAAAATAAATCATGTGCGATAATTCATGATTGCGCCATTTTTGCCCGGTTTTTGCTAAAATTTGGTTGCGCTAAAATAAGTACACATAAAGAATGTTTTATCATGGGATAATTTGATAATGGATGCAAGCCATGTGAGATTGTTGTTCTGATACATGTATCTTACTTTAGAACTCCTTAACCATGTGAAGATTTTCTACTTGACTTCAGTGATGCACTCCAGGTAAGATTGTTAACATAATGAAAATAAAATTTGATTATTATCAAAAGATATAAAGTGTGAATCATGGTAGTTGATGTGCTTCTTGTAACTGGTAACTTCATTTCATTAATTTCCTCTTGCTGCTGGTAAACTGATTCAAGAGTTTCATGCTTTGGTAAATTTTGCAATTTCTTTGGACTCTTGGTAAATCTGTATATCACATGCATGTCTGATTTGATTGTCCAAATACTGGTAGTCTAAATTAAGATATACCGTTAGTCTAAGCACAATAGTACATGTACTAAATTTACATGTATGTCTGCTATTATTTCTCGAGTAATCTTGTGCGAGTGCATGTAGAAGTCGGGTCATGTAAAGATCAAAGTTCAGGCAACAGAGATATATTTCTGAAGTTCTCCAACCTGTTTTAGAAAATGTTATATTTTCACAAGTTAAAACTCCAATCTCATCATGTATGAAAATCAATTTGAGATTTTGTTGACAGACCTTGTCTGCCTCTTTTAAACAGTGTACACTGATGTGAAGTATTTTTCCCTTTCAGATTAATGTATACACTCTTGGCAAGACCTACTTGACATTGTCCAGAGCACTGTGTATCAATATTCCAGCAATAGGTGAGTGATGACTAAAATGGCCGGAGTATAGAGTGTTACACTTGGCTTTCCTTCAGTCATTCTGTCTATAATCAGTCCTAATTCTTGTTGGATGGAATTTCAATGAAACTAGGTACATGTATAATGAAATATCACAACAGTTGTGCATTAAGGAAAGGAAATTCTGTTCAAAATTTTTATCATGAGTTATGACCATTGGACATTGATGTTATGCTCAACTGAGCAAAACTCAACATGCTCAAGTGAGCTATTATTGCAGTGTGTAATCTTTTGTTGGCGATCTTATGATATCGATGTTCATCTTTTTTTCTCTTCTCTAGAACCAATCAATGAAACTGCATGTATTAAGCAGCAATTGAATGTGTTTTAAGAGGTGTTCATGGCGTATCAATTTATGTGCACTGTAAATTGTAATGAAATTGCTGAAACAAGATTTTTGCAATTTTATTCTCACAATATACATGGTATAAGCATTTAAAATCTATAAAATACAACGGTCCATAAGCTCAACCATTCTACATACGTTTATACTGGTAATTACATCATAAAATATTTTATAAAAACCATACCAAGGAATGCATGTGTCGCCTGCGAAACATAGCAACACTCAGGAATCAGTTTTATAGGGTGTGATATCAAAGTGTAACAGACAGACGGACAATGGACAAAGTGATCCCTAAGTGTCGCTATGCTCCGCAGGCGACACAAAAACCATACCAAGACAGCCCCGATATTGTCCATGCCCACACTTTGAATGCAAATTGTATGATATAAAAATGACCATGATGACAGGAAATTTGCCATAATGGACGTTTTTCACATTACCCGCATTTGACTCGTACTTTACACATCCTAAGACCCAACATGACAACATTTGACGTAACGTTAAACTGTGATGTCGCATTGGAACTATGATGTCACAATTAGAAATAACGTCAAAAGTAGTGATGTTGGGTCTTGGAGTGCCTAAAATGAAAGTCTTACAGTAATATGAAGAAGGTCTATTCTATTTTCACCAGTTTTGGCATAAGTTTTCCTAAGAGGGTGAATTATCAGCACTGCTAAGACTATAAGAAAAATTTATATAGCACAACTATTATTTGTGAGAATGGGAAAAACTGAAGAAAATTCAAAACTTAGATTCAGCCATTTCAGGACAGTTATAGTAACCTGTATCTAGAAAAAATCAGACAAGACATCAAGAGGGCAAAATGAAGACCATGTTAAGTGGAGAAAGGGCAAAACAAAAACTTGAAAAATAGAAAAGCACATGAGCTGCAAAATTTAAATTGCACAAAAATTAGACAGGGAGAAATTGAGATAGGGCAAAAAAATATCCTGGTTAAGCTTAAGAGGAGGAGGGAGCATTAAACGTGTTAAAGGGCAAAAATGATGAAGACTGGGTAAATTCAAGCTGAACATGCTAAAATTAATTAAAAAGGCGGGGCAAAGTTTATGTGAATAGGATACATGAGAAAATACTTGTAAAATGACAGGTGATGTTATTAATGCATTCATAAATGTATAAATTCAATGCAAATGGTGATCAATTCGACTTCATTTTGAATGAGTCATTCATGGCTAAAAGATTCATATATTTAGTTTGAATAAATGAAGAAGGTTGATATGTCTTTCCAGTAATCTATGAAAGGAGTGAAATTCATGGGAATGAAATGTATGAAAGTATATTTCAATAAAGTTTGTCAGATAATCTACCATAATAGGTATAAATATTCCTCTATGCTCTCCTTTATTCTTCCATCAATAAATGACAAAAAAATTCTTTTGGAAACCTACTGATCTTGTGCAAGTGTACAGTCATGATTCTGAATTATAAATTTCCAACTATGGTTGTTCAAATATGCAATGGAAGATCGATAAATGTAAAATTGTGATAATTCAGATCTTCTACCAAAGCTAACCGGTATAATGTTCCACACAAGTAAATCAAAATCATTACTATACTTTACACTATTATTGTATATCCATGATGTCAGGAATTTCTCCTTATTTTCATTTTTCTGCCTTCTGACACAGGACTGAATATACATGTAGGTTGAAGTTAACAAATTAATTTCTACAAAATATCATAGATAACTCTAACGTGAATCACTCTTAGGCAGAGATGAAAATATGTCAGTAGCTATTTACTATATAATTCTGAGTTGCATATCACATATGCAATTTGCAAAGGAGGTTCTGAACCAATGATTCAACAAGTAGATTTTTGAATTTAACAGTAGAATATGATTTCTGGGATTTGTCCCCCTTGGACACCTGTACCGTTGGTACTGTCTGATGAACACTGAAACTGAAAGTTGGTTTTTCCGCACTGCACCTCGCTAAGGCCCTCTTGTCCAAAATAGCTGAGTTCTCCTCCATCTAGCACTGCACTGGCCGTGTAAAATATATCGGGCTCGATCTGGATTGGATTCTCAAACATCACAGCAAATGTACTGCTTGAGCCGTCGGAAAAGAACTTTTTATAGCTCTGACCTAAAACGATTCCATTTTTCTTCAGTTCGATCTTCACTTGATATTCTGCCGCACCATTACTTGATCCATACAGTCCGAACCCTGCAACGAAAACCCGATTATCGACGGCAAATTGTATACTGTCACATCGCCCCCTGTATCGCCATTGATTGCTCCGATATGCAGACGATTGAAAACGGTGGCATTTATAGGGTGTCAAACCAGGTCGAGCTTTCTTTAGAAATCTTAAATCTGGCTTATTCCTTGCTAAGTAATACAAAAAAACGTCATTCGTCTCTTGTAACGTCAGAATACCAGATTGGCTTGGACCATTAGCATATTCGTCCAAAGACATGGTGGGTATCCTGATAAGGTACAACGCCTCCCCCAAAACTTTACGTTTATTTTCGGGCGTGGGATCTAACTCGTTCCTTGCACATTCCGCCTCCGCCCATCTACACGCTGCATTGAACACAGATACTTCCTTAGCATTCAGTGTTTCTCTACTTAGAACAGTTTTAAGAGTGTTTATGTCGATATCTGTAAAACCGTCGGAGCGTAACGCCTCTTCTGCCTGCGCATCTATCACTTCCCAACACCTCTGCATTAGTTCTTGTTCTTCAAAAAGTCGTCCCTGACTGAGCAGGATACAAGCGTTTCTAGCGCTCAAACTTGTCTCAAGAAAACGCACACATGACCTGGCGAGGTGCGGGACTAAATATTTCTTGGCAGCGTAGAGTGTAGCAAGCACATTGTCAGGCTCCAATTGGATTTCATCACAATACAAGTACCTGTATTTGAAAAATGCAATTTGAAAGGGGAAAAATGAAATTTTCATAGAAATATTTACAGGATTGGATAAAATTGAGTGCAAAACATGAATTAGATTTAAATAATTGAATTTACATGTATGTCCTACATGAATTAAATGATGTAAGAAAAAGTATACATAAATCTGTTAAGTTTTGAAAGAAAATCAATAACATCTTTTGAATCTTACCTGAGAAGATTAAGGAAAGCCCCTGGTTCAACATCAGGTATTTCTACGTCCCCCTCGTGATTGGCCAGACCTCCATAAAACATGGCGAAGAAAACAGAACTTCCCGTTGCCAAAATATACTTATGTGCCGGAATTCTCTGTATCGTAGGAGCACTGCCAACTTTAAAGTACACATCCGCCATCAGTTGATTGTTAAACATGACAGCATTTCTCTCCCTGACCGTTGGTTGATTTGCCTGCCAGTTGAATTCTTCACATGCCTTTGACGTTGGGAGACGGGGAGGCGGGGTCAGTGGTATTTGCCAGGACGGCTCTTTCTGCCGTACAGGCCGCTGGATGTTGGTCAGTTTGCCTACAAAGTTCTGTGGAACCTCCTGATTTATCTCATCGTCGGAGAATTCACGATTTTGTTTGACCAAGCAACTCTTGGGCTCGGTTTTCAGGGGTCTATCCATCTCTTATCTGTAACATAAAATAGGAGACTGATTGAATTTAACAGTATACATTTTAAGGGTAACTAATCATTCTGATTTTATTACAAAAACTGACATGATCAGTTTTTTTAGCACACACACGCAAGGTAACCATTCATTATTGTGTCAAAGTGAAACAATTTTCCAATGTTGGTGAAACGCCTTGTTGAGATGAACAAAATGACCCTTGTAAATGGTAAAAAAGTGAATCTTGAGGCAGTAATTATTAGAAAACAGCAGAACTATCTAGTGATGTGACGATTTCATAGTTGCCGACTTTCGATGGTTGATCGTTGAAACCCCTTCGATTTTCGATAATCGATATTGAAATTGACAATTGATTGTCGCTCAGAGATAAAAGACAACTATAACCGAAATTGTTTATGTGAAAAGTAATCAAAATGGCATCAAGCTAAGTGTACAAAAATAACAATGCAATGGTCAAGAAAAACAAATTAAATTGTTGATTTAAGTTTGAAATTGTAATTTCTATGCATTTGCAGTTTATGTTATGTTAAAAAGTCTGCATCCTCAGTGGTATTTCACTAGTTTTGAACATGATTTTTCAAAATTCATTAGTTCCGATAATCAATCATAGTTAGTTTCTATAATCGATTGTAAAATTTGTCCGATTGCTCATCACTAGAACCATCTCATTTCTGACCCTTAGAGGCTTCCCCCCCCCCCCCCCCCACTGGCCTTGTAGTTTCATCATGTACATGAATTAAAATCTATAATGTGTTAATAGATCCCAGCTTTCAATATTTATCTTGTGGTTTTCAAATCCAGTCTACACTTTTTGTTCCTTTGTTTACATTTCTGAGCAAATTCGGAACGAGGCCGGGGGCACCTGTTTACTTTTCTACGAGAAATTACCAATTAAAACTGAAGAATTTCGAACTTTCTTTGTAAAAATCAAAATTTACCGTTTACCTGTCTCTAATTTAGCATTTTTATCATAAAATTTTCTTCAGAGTAAACAGAACTTGTGACGTTCTCATTTCTGGACATGCCGCGGGAGATAACTCTTATCAGAAAAGATTACCGTAAATGTTCTAAGAAAGTAGAATTTTATTTTGTGAATGAAAATTGATGAGCTGATTTGTTATACCATATACTTATTTTTATGCCCCCGTAATCGAAGATTCGGGGGCATATATAGGCCTGTCCGTTTGTCTATCTGTTTGTCTGCATAAACTTTAACCTTGGCCATAACTTTAGATCTGTAAATTTATTGCTCTTTTGTCAAATGAGCAATAAATTTACAGAACTTTAGCTAGTCTGTAAATTTATTGCTCTTTTGACAAAAGAGCAATAAATTTATAGAACTTAAGCTACATTCCCTGTGGAATTTTATACACATAACTTTAGAATAAATAAATAAATAACTTGAGGGACAGAGCTTTGATATTTCACATGTGTATTCCTTGTGACAAGACCTTTCCATGGATACCAAATTTTTTACCTTGTGACCTTGACCTTAGGAGTTTGACCTACTTTTGAAAGACTTTATCCTTGGCCAAAACTTTTGATTGGTCAGGGATAGGATTTGATATCTCACATGTGTATTCCTTGTGACAAGACCTTTCCATGGATATTTAAACTTTACTTTTAAACTTGTGACCTTGACCTTAGAGTTTGACCTACTTCTGAAAAACCTGAACTTTGGCCATGACTTTTGAATGGGAAGGAATAGGGCTTTCATATTTTACATGTGTATTCCTTGTAACAAGACAATTTCATGGCAACCAAAATATTTGACCTTGTGACCTTGACCTTGGAGTTCAACCATTTCACAATTTTATCGACACAGATGCTGATGGGGCATTTGTGTTTCACAAACACATTTTTTTTTTTTCATCTGGAAATGGTTTTAAATGTTCAAAAGTTCAAATTTGATACTTATTTGCATGTCAGGTCAAGTTATATTTTTTTTGGAAAAGTTACTCCTTTTGATGACCTATGTTATATAGGAACCCGTTTTCCATTCTTTTTGCTGCTTTGGATTTAACTTATAAAGTCTAAAGTAAATGTCTTCTTTTAATTAGAGTAGATTAAGTATGATAATTATTGTCGACCTTTTTTTGGAAGAGTTATTCCTCTTGATTGCTAATGAATAATCAATTTTGGACTGTAGTCTGCAATGCTTATGCTGTAGCTAGTATTGTGCTGAAAACTGATTCATGGCTTCAGGGGTTTTTTTTCCTTGTTTTGGGGCCAAATTTCGGCCCTTCCCAATGCCAAATTTCCTCTATTTTTCCCAGAAAATCACTCTTAAATTCCCAAAGAGGAATTATGAAAAATCACCTGAGAAAATATGACTCAAAACCTGGAAGTCAGCACAAAATGTTCTATTTCTAAGTGCATCTTCAAGTTTTTATTCAACCCTTTCTCAGTTCAAGCAAATCAATGGATTAGCAGTGTTAATAAATGATACTTTTAAGGGTTATACAGTGGTGAGAATTTGTGTAAAAATTTTCCCAATTTCAGCAAAATGTCGCAAATTTTCCCAAATGGGACAGGCACAGGCACCTTCCCCAAAATAAAAAAAAACCCTGGGCTTTGTCTTGGAAATTTAGAGATAAAAACCTTATTTCAGTAGACCCAGAATGTACCTTTGGAAATGTAATTACATGCCCTTATTGTTGTTGGTAGGGAACTTTGTATTTCTTGCAGTCCTACATTCAGAATGTTCGTTCTTTTAATGTGCAAAATGTAGAATTTTCTATAAAAATTCTCTACTTTCCCAAACAAATTTTAACATTTTAGACCTAACACTGCATGTATTATTAGAGTAATCTCAGATGTGCTTTTATAATACCGGGGTAGTGAGATAATGCCGCAGTAGCGGTTCTTCACTTTACTCATAAGAAGAAGAAGATAATGCTTCTGTGTAAGTCCAGACAAAGACAAGTACACATAGATCAACAAAATTCTAGCTCACTGACTTTATGATCATTGTGATCCCATATATTAGAACACACATTTTCATTAATCTTTTTCAGATCCTTGTTTGTATGTAGCAAGATTTGCACATAAGTTGGAGTTTGGTGATAAAACCCATGAGGTTGCCATGACAGCACTTAGATTAGTGTCAAGAATGAAGAGGGACTGGATGCACACTGGGCGACGCCCATCAGGACTTTGTGGGGCAGGTATGTGAATTTAGATATCGTAAATTGTAATGACCCTGTATCAGTTAAGGTCATATCTGCAAGTTCAAGGTCATTGGTGTGCTTCATATCAGACTGGTGTCATGAATGAAGAGGGACTGGATGCACACAGGGCGACACCCATCAGGACTTTGTGGGGCAGGTATGTGAATTTAGATATTGTAATGACCCTGTATCAGTTAAGGTCATATCTGCAAGTTCAAGGTCATTGGAGTGCTACATATCAGACTGGTGTCAAGAATGAAGAGGGACTGGATGCACACAGGGCGACACCCATCAGGACTTTGTGGGACAGGTACATTCTGTTTCAGTATACACAAGGTTCAATCATTACCTTTCAACACGTTTTGTATTTATGTAGCACGATGACCTTGGATCTGACATAACCTTGACCTTTGACTCACCTTTAAAAAATATATTAATTTGTACTACATGTACATGCACAGTATACCTTGTTGAGGTATATAGGATATGACTTTGATATTTCACATATAAATTTAACTGAATGGCACTATACTAGGTTACTTTATGGAGTCAATTTTAGGAGATATGCGTAAAACTATGAAGACACATACATGTATAGACTTTTTTTTTAAACACCTCATACATGTAAACAATACATAGACAAGGACATTTTTGTATATAAACACCAAACATTGAAAGGTATATGTCGGCCGACCCATAATATCCTAACAAGGCTCAAACCAGCAATCTTAAGATTACCTGCCCGACGCCCTATCTGCTAAACCACGGCGCTGACAGAGACACATATGGACTCTATGATATTAGCATATCTTCCAAGACACACATTTAGTAATAATTTTGCTGATCATAAATTTTAACAAAATTTTGACATAGATATGTTTAAAAACTTGACTTGTATGACTTTCTTTTCAGCCCTTATAGTTGCGGCCAGAATGCATGATTTTGCCCGATCTGTGAACGACCTTGTACGTGTGGTGAAAGTCTGTGATACAACAATCAGAAAAAGGTACCTGCCATTTTGCCATGATTTTGTGTAAAACTTTGTTTATGCAGAAAGATTCACCAGCTTTACTGTAGCTGTACCAGCTATTCCTCTATAGGTTGAGAATTAACAACGTCACCTACATGTATGTTTATTATTAAATAGTGCAGTCAATGCCAAATTTCGCAAAAGTTCTTACGAAAAAAATCAGGAGTTTTTGTAAATTTCATCATGGAATTTAATGTTGCAAAGTTTTTCTATTTAGATTGCATTGTTTTCTACTATCATATTTACATACTTATTTTAAAAACTATTGATGTAACAGAAAATTTCATCGTAAATCTTCTATTTTAGATTGTCAGAATTTTCTTTGACGGCTTCCAGTCAGCTAACCATAGAAGAATTCCAGAAAATCGACTTGGAGGAAGAAGCAGACCCACCATCATTTACTGCTTCAAAACTAAAAGCCCAGAAGGCTAAATTAGCCCAGGTATATATGATAAAGATAAAGGTCAGAATGAAGCCCAGAAGGCTAAATTAGCCCAGGTAAATATGATAAAGGTCAGAATGAAGCCCAGAAGGCTAAATTAGCCCAGGTATATATGGTAAAGATAAAGGTCAGAATGAAGCCCAGAAGGCTAAATTAGCCCAGGTAGAAATGATAAAGATAGAGGTCAGAATGAAGCCCAGAAGGCTAAATTAGCCCAGGTATATATGATAGAGATAAAGGTAAGAATGAAGCCAAGAAGGCTAAATTAGCCCAGGTATATATGATAAGGATATAGGTTAAAATGAAGCCCAATAGGCTAAATTAGCCCAGGTATATAAGATAAAGGTAGAGGTTAAAATGAAGCCCAAAAGGCTAAATTAACCCAGGTATATATATTATGATAAAGGTAGAGGTTAAAATGAAGCCCAAAAGGCTAAATAAGCCCAGGTATACATAATAAAGATAAAGGTCAGAATGAAGCCCAGAAGGCTAAATTAGCCCAGGTATATATGATAAAGATAGAGGTCAGAATGAAGCCCAGAAGGCTAAATTAGCCCAGGTATATATGATAAAGATAAAGGCCAGAATGATAGAAATTAGCACAGATACTATGACAAAGGTCAGAGGTTTAGAGCAAGCCCACTACATCTACCATGATGAAAAACTAGTCTAGCAGAAAAAAAGCCAAGACTGGGATAATCTATCCAATCTCAGATAGTTACTTTGGTAATTCCAAGAAGGCAAATCTAGCTGATTAGGCTTGTGTGTTATTGAAAAAAGGCATAAATGCTAGACTATTCCATATTTTACACTGTAAATCCCAGAGGACTTTAACATATCCAATGTACAAATGGAGATCTAGCTGACGTCTCGTCCATTTAAACAGTGTTAAAATCATCTGGTTAATCTTCGGCAATATCTCGATATTTTCCATGGCTTGGATAGCAGTTGGCATGTTGACCTTTGACGTTGGAAACCAACTTTTATGTTGCATTATGGTATATTTACTACAGTAGATAAATATATGCTGTCATTCTAACTATAATATGAATCAAGGCAAAGCCTTTTTGTGCGAGCGGAGAGAAAATAGATATGATTATATAAAATAAAAAAAGATCTTTCTTTTTTATTTTGACTATGATGGTTTATCTTATCTTACAAAACTTTCTGTTTGATGATTGCCAAAAAAAGGTAGTATAAGGCGAGTGGAAACACGGAAGCATATGTAAAATTGATCTAGACCAGCAGATGAACATTCTAAGGGGGGGGGGGCTTAAAATATGGTTCTTTAAAAATATGGTTCTTTATGATTCATTTTTATTTCGTAAGAATAATGTTTAGGCTAGCTGAAAATAAATTACTCAAGAACAAAAGAAAAAACAAACATATTCCGACCTCCGACAGTACGAAACCACCCGAGACGAGAAAAGCAATCAGAGCGAAACGTCTCGTTTAAAACCGGAAATGTCGGATTTCCCGTGGTTACGCCGCCTTGATGATGCTTTATCGTTACCTGATTTACGAAAAATATTTTCAATAAATTTAACTTATAAATAAAAATTGAGTATAACATATACGTCTACTTGGAGTCGAAAAAAAAAATTTAAATGGCAATATCCAGCATCTCCGCAGCAACTCTGTCTGCGAGGGGACGAAAGTTTTTGAAAGCATAGTAGTACATTCTCATTCTTTGATTTATCATATTTTCTCAATAAGATATGTGTATACGCGTTACCATAAGGGCGAGCTTCGCTCGCTATAATACACTTGATATTTATTTGTACAACGGATACCTTAATAGCCCAATTCTACTTTATATACCAAGATAAAGCCCAGTGCACAGATATAGGTTTGGTTTGAGTATTATAATGTCTTTCTACTCGTACGTATCAGTCTTGTATGTAAAATTGTGTACATTGTATATTTCAGCTGGAAGAACAGAATAAATTACCAGATCTGGAGAATGCCGTCACCGAGCTACAGAGAGAGATTGAGGATGGATTAGAACCAGCCAAACCCAGAGGGCCCTATGCTGGGTATGCTAGTAAGTAAGCTGGGAATTCACGAGCTTCTGGTTTATAAGTAAGGTGGAATTCTATGCAACCTTTGTTTGCATATGCAAGTAAATAAGTAGGAATCTCTCAAACTAGGTAGTATTTACAACATGTTAGTGCATCACATCATAAATTCTTGAAATTCCATTGGTTGAGCACATGAGACTTTGAGAGAATAGTGCCTGACGATTCGGTCTTTGACCCTCTGGGCAAATTTTTTATGCCTGCTATTTCATGAAGGGGCACATAGTGTTGCATTCCATTAATATTTTGTCCATCTGCTTTGGTTTGTGAGTATTTTACTCCTTGAAGATTTGATGGATCGGAATGGGATTTGGTACACAGATGTTTCATGCAGGTCAAGTATGATTATAAGTGCAATCCTATTGTACAAATGTATTCAATGATTGCTGCCAGTGGGGCATTTTATGTTGCACACTTCATGTCTATTTTTGTGTACTACATGTACATGTATTACCAGGAATTCTAGAACCAATCAGAAACAAAATTACAGTATAAATGAAATGAATAATTCATACTGGAAGTGACAGCCAACTTTTTTGAACCATTAATAGTTTTTGAATATTTTCTCTCCAGGAGTGGATGAGCCCAAGGAATCATCATATAGAGTAAATGAAGCTGGGAAGGAGGAAGAGAACGTTACAAAATTTATAGAGGAGGAGACCTTAACACCTTACATGGAAGAAGGGGGCGCAGAGGTGGTGGATCGAGAAAAAATGCGGGAGAAACTGATCAAACCTGTACATGTGGCGTTAGGCATTAATACGTTAGCTAGAGAAGTCATTAAGGAAGATCCGAAGGAAAAAGGTGAATGAGGCATTTTGTTTATGACAGTTTCTGTTGAGCATAAAGATATAGAAAACCATTTGATACTGAAGGTGTAAAGGTGTATAGACATTTACGTACCTGTAGCAATAGAAAGACGCTCAAACATAAATCGTGCTGTTTGTAGATGCGAAACTTTTTTTGAAGCATTGGATATATGCGAACAAACAGAAGACATTTGGTCAGAAATAAATGAGGACGTAAATCGAACCAGTCTTATATTACCAATTAAGTCTTTTAAAATGGGCAGATGCTATTTGCATACACTGTCTTTTAGATTTCTTCCACGTTATTGAAATATGAAGTCAAGATTTTACAATAGTGCACTTGAAATTTCAATTAATATAATGAAAGGAAAAAAGTAGACGAAAAAATTCAAGAATATATGGAAATCAAATTATGATGGTGGATACATGCAAATATGTACGTTCTCAGTATTTTCTTCATGTCTCACAGAATCAGAGCCAGAGAATGAAGATGGAGAAATAGATCTCACCGGGATAGATGATGATGAACTAGAAAAGGTCAGAAAAACTGTTATGAAATTCCACAGTCTGATCATCAGAGAGACATATTTTGTCTTTTCGTTGGTGTATGCTTGTGTTCAGTTTGGGACGGTATCTGATGTAAAAGCATTATGGTGTAATGAAATTTCTATAGAAACATCGGTTTTGTAGTGTACTTTCCTTGAATTTAATGTTGGTTTCCACAGAATTTGATGACGTCACAATAGGTTTATGTCATATACCGTCAGTGATATGAGGATCACTGACGATGGTTGAGTACCCGAAACGTGCATGTCTGGTCCATGTTGCAAATTTATCCATTTATAAATGATGCTATTGAATTTGAAGACGTTTAACATTTGAACTACTTGGTGAGTGTCACTGCTGGTGGACCAGGAGTCCCCGAGGGCACATGTAGCCAAGTGCGATCAACTATGGTTGATTGTCTGTCTCTTCAAGGCATTCAAAATTTTCTGGTACTAAAATTCTTGAAATTTCTAAAAATGTGGGTCCTTAAGCATCATATCCCACCCATCCTGCTACATCTTTCGGTAAATTTTTGACATAATAATTTCCACCCTCTGTGGCCATATTACACTTTTTAGATTGAGGATCACTGACGAGGGTTGAGTACCCGAAACGTGCATGTCTGGTCCATGTTGCAAATTTATCCGTTTATAAATGATGCTATTGAATTTGAAGACGTTTAACATATACCGTCCTGAACGGGAAGTAACTCTGTATAACAAAAATCCCAAATATACATGTACATGTAAAGAGTTTTGATATGAAGAACATTAAGATGAAAATTTTGTAAATTGAAATGTTCGTTAAAATCAATATGTTTTTGTATTTTTTTTCACTATATTCGTAGAGTTTACATGTATGTGTATATGTAATTTATTTACAACTCCTAAAACACAAAAATTAAAAATAATAACAATACTCACTTGAACTTTATATTCATAACTATTGATATGTATATCATATATATTATATTTCTACGTTTCTCATATTCCAGCAATACCTTTTGACTGATGACGAAATAATAGCTAAAACCAAATTGTGGATGAACGCCAATGCCGAATACCTGAAAGAACAAAAAGGTAGGAAACTCAGTGACAGTCTATGACTCAGTGACTGACACTTGCACGACTCTGGAGGCTAGTAGAAATTGTCTAACAAACAATAGATTAATTTCTCTCCGGTTAGTGGTTAAAACAGTATTCATGAACACACTACAATAAACAATTTTCACATTACCGCAGTTGTTGCATTTTACACACGCTTAGACCTGATATCACAAGATTTGACGTAATTTTAAGTGACGTTGTAGAAGATTTATCACATCATAGTAAGAAGTAACGTCAAAAGTAGTGGTGTCGGGTCTTGGCGTGTCTAAAATTCAAGTCTAGTGGTAATATGAGTAAGGTCTATTACAGTACTTGAAGCAGAGATTACATTTCACCTACCTTTACTTACCACACATACATGTATATCGTGTCTGGTCCCTGTTTATTTGTATAATATTTGTTAAATAATCTGATACTTAATATAGAAAATATAAGAAAAATTAATAAATATTTACTTAATACAGTGTAAATATATTTTGAGTCACAGTACTTGAACAAATATATGTACTGAACAAATATATACTGCATCTACATCTATTTTTCTGACCATCAATCTTTGCAAATACAAAATATGATCCAAGCTACATGTAAATTACCGCTTGTTCAGTATGTTAGAATAGGACGTTCATAATGTTAATGTTATAAATTGTTTCATTTTGAAGAGAAGGAAGAGAGACTAGCCCGGGAAAAGGAAGAGGAAGCTAAAAATCCAGAAAAATTTAAGGTAAAATCTTCTATATCCTTAACTTGAGGAAGATTACTTGGAAATTGTGGAGTACTTTGAATGTGTAATGAAATGATTTGATAATTTTGAAGTAATTGCATTTTTTCTTTTATTATTTCCAAATTTGAAAGAGAGATAACATATATGAATTATTTTTCTATAAAATACACTGGGAAAAGACTGCAATAAACATGATAAATGGATGGATGAATTTTCTATTACATGTATCATTGTCTTTGAGTGAACCAACCTACAATGACACATTCTAATAGCCCCCCCCCCCCAAAAAAAATAAATATGGAGACACGGTAAAACCTGGCAATTGTTATAGAAATTGCCACTGAATTATTTCTTCTTATAAAAACAACCTCTGAAGAAGACAAGATCATAAGTAAAAACATGCATGTCTAGTTCAATGATCCTGGCTAATATTGTTAATGCGTTTGCACACTTCTAGCAATAGAATTTAATTACTTTGTTTATCTTTTATTTCTGTCCCGTCTTTGTTTCCACCCATGCATTTTGAAAAAAAGTATTTTCAATTATGATCTTAAATTTCTTTTAATTTTAATTTCCAGCCGAAAAAGACTCGTAAGAAACGTAAGCCCATCCAGGCCGCCACCGCAGAGGAAGCCATCGTCAAATTATTACACGAGAAGAAAATATCGAATAAAATTAACTACGACGTCCTGAACGATCTGAAAGGAAGGGGGATAACTCCTGTCTCGACTCCCATTAAGGAAACACCGTTTATACTGGGAGGAAATGATAGTAATAGACCTCCTTTGAATAGGTATGGTACTTGGAAATGCAAATGTAATTTATTTGAATTTTTTCTATGTTTAGTGAAAGCGGCTTTTCGTATTTCTCTAGTAATGATTTAGATAGCATAAAAGAAATATTCTTAGATTAAGAATTGAAAATTGGTTTACTGTGACAACATTTATACATACTTACATTTATCACATGATACACCCGTTATGCAATTTCATAAAGCCATTTCATAAATAGATGTTATGATAACACGTTACATATCACTTTGGGAGGGTGGTCATTGGATGAAGCGCTCTAGATCCTTTTTGACGTCATAATAGAGAGGTCAGCGCGTTATTTGCAAGAAATGAAGTCGAAATTAGAACATTTTGACATTATTTTGATCAATTACCCCATATTTTATTTTTATTTCTATTCCATACGGAATTTATGAAACTCGTTTGTGATTTTAATCCCCTCGCCAAGGCTTTGTGATGTAAAATCCACACAACTCGTTTCATAAATACAGCATGAAATAGAAAATCGTTTGAGATCCTACATGTATGACAGGTTTCTTTCTTTAAAATTTATTTTTCATTGCTATCTATCATGTCAATTTAATTACATGTAGGTCATATTGAAATGCCTTTTTGTACCCCTATAAGAAGTTGATTAAGTCAGCATTATGAAAATACTCAATCTTAATTTTTGCAGGCTCAGGAAATCCAGCGTAACAATAGATCTGACAGAAAATGAAGTAAGTTTGTAACAGCCATGTGATAGATTCATGATGTACACTACTATACTAATTTTGTGATTAATAATCAAAATCCATTCCCATAAATGAAAGAGGAAGAATTAAGAGTCTTGCTTGCACAAGTCCCTAGAGCCATGAGTGAATGTTGTCTGTCTTAAGGCTGGGTCGCTTCTCACCTCTAAGGTCCCGGGTTTGAATCCCAGATTCGGCGAAGGGTCTTATGTGGGAGGGTAGGTGGTCCCCACCCAGGCCTCTGGAGGGGGTTTTTCTCTGGGTACTCCGGTTTCCACCTGCTCCTTGGACCCCCTCACGCCAACATCTGAGCCAATGAGAGACATTAATATAAATTGTGCAACTTGTTTGTTAAACATTGTAAAATAAATAAAGTTTAATTTTTTTTGTCTTAAGCTGATATAGACGAAATCCTTTGTCTCAGTGGAATTATAGATTTCCTATCATAACATGATGGCAAGAACTTATTTTTAAACTCTTGACCGTAATTCCAGGAGAAACCAGATGTAAAGAAAATCAAACTAGAGCAACCAGAGCAGGCTGTAGTGGTAGAGAGTGGCCCTGTGCAGTATGTGCATGAAACTAAAGAAGGTGAGAAATATGGTCTGTCTGTCCATCTGTCTGTCTGTTAGTCAGAGCAGGCTGTAGTGGTAGAAAGTTGTCCAGTATAGTATGTGTCTGAAACTAAAGAAGGTGAGAAATGTGGTCTGTCTGTCCATCTGTCTGTCTGTATGTTAGTCAGAGCAGGCTGTAGTGGTAGAAAGTTGTCCAGTACAGTATGTGCATGAAACTAAAGAAGGTGAGAAATATGGTCTGTCTGTCCATCTGTCTGTCTGTATGTTAGTCAGAGCAGGCTGTAGTGATAGAAAGTGACCCTGTACAGTATGTCTCAGAAACAAAAGAAGGTGAGAAACATGGTCTGTCTGTGTCCTAATAAGTCTATATGTCTGTCTATCTGTGAGTCCGTCTGTTAGTCAGAACAGGCTGTATTGATAGAAAGTTGTCCAGTATAGTATTGTCTGAAACGAAAGAAGGTGAAATATAGTCAGTCTGTCCATATGTAATAGGAGACTAGTGGTAGAAAGTGGTCCTGTACAGTGTGTATCCGTGAGAAACATGGTGTGTCCGTCAGTGAGTCTTGATGTTTGTCTGTCCATCTGTGTGTCTGTTTGTTAGTTAGAGTAGTGTCAGCAAAAAATTTCAGAACACATCAAATCATGAATTTATCTTTAATTTATATTAAAAGAGTAGATAAGTTTCCTTCTTTATATTACAGAAATAGAGGAAGAAGATGATATCTCAGATGACGAGGAACAACATGTTAGTGCTGCACAATTGTTTGGTAATAACGCAGGTAAGGAAACTTTCAAAAGTATTCGTAATTTTCGAAAACCAGAGTTACTTCCCATTTCAGACGGTATCTGACTTAGACTGATTATGACGTCATCAAATTCTATGGAAACAGTCCTAAAAGTCTGGGAAATGAGGGTATAAAATCGACATTACCATACCTATGACATCACAATGGTTTTATGTTAGATACTGTCTGTAATGGGAAATAACTCTGTATTCCGCAAAGACTCAATATAGACTTGTGTAATAAATGAGTTTACCTAAGATATACGTGTTCCAGTATATAACTAAAATCCAATAGAGAAATTCAATGCAAATTCAAAAAAATCATGTCAACGACTTATGCTAGCTTAAGAAAACTCTAAATAGAATCTAAATGCAAATAACATTGCATTTAAATCGAATTTGTCAAGTCAAAAATTTCAGTAAGTTGTGTGAATTTTACTTTTCACAGGCAAACTGTATGAAAATCTCGACGTAACAATTCGATGGATTTGTCCAATCACATTTAATCTGCTTTTAATTTTTCAGACTATGAAGAACATGATTATGATGATGACTGATCGTACGATAAGCTCACCTCAACAAAGTAGTGTGGGACTTAATTATTTTACCTCATGAGAAGGGAACAGAATGCCGTGGCGAATGTTCAAGCACAGCACTGTCTCTCAGGCTCCCGCAGTCAGCAAAAGATATAGGCTTGAAGGACGGTCCATTATTGCACATCTCTGATTGGTCGAGTCTAGTATGACATCATGTCTGGTGTCTCGAGTCAGCCTGCATAATAATTATCTCGGCCACAGAATCAAATCTTAAAATAATTCACTTTACTCTCAAATTTTACCTGTAGTTGGTAGGAATTTTGACGGTGAAAAATTGTTGTTAATTTTGCATTTGATTCCAAAAATGTAAAATATCAGAGTTAATTCACACATGCTCAATATAAGATATGCACTTTTTATAAGAGAAAATAAATTAAAAGAATCAAAAGAAATGAAAAATTCAAAATAAATAAATTGTGTTTGAAAAAAATGGAACATTTAATCTTCAGGCTTTTATTGTGATACATGAATTATAATAATGGATCTGTCTTAGTTTTTTGAAAAAGATCTTAAATTAAGGTTTCAGTATTGACTGTTCAGAAAGTAATCAATGAAGAGTTCAGGTCTTCAAAAAACTGTACATCAGGGTTTTTTTTAATTAGTTCTCCACAATATGTGAGGAGATGTTAAAGTATTACAAGGCAGCTATTTTGTATGAATGGTGTGTGTGTTTGTTGAAAGGAAAGAAAAGTTGAGAAAAAAGGGTGAAACGATATATGGTTTGATGGTACACAGCAAATTGTGCCTCATATGAAATTCATGAGAAATTTACATGAACTTTACATGAAAGTTAAGATGAAATTTATGTGAAACAAGCACAAACATGAAAATGAAATTTATGTGAAGATTTTTACATGGATGTTATGTGAATTCAGTTTCCTGTGATGGTCACTTACAAAAATTCATGTGAAATTCATGTGAAGGACATTTATGTGAAATTCATGTGAAATATTTTTCACATAAATCTTATGTGAAATTTATATGAATTTTACATGAACTTTCATGTGAAATTTACATGATGCTCATTTCATATGAATTTCATGTGAGGCACAATTGGCTGTGTATACTGTGATATATAATTGTCTTTAACATTTGCGATACATGTTTCTCAACCTTATTTGGACCTGGATGTTTAATTTACGATGCATGCAATTTAAACCAATATGAACTTCAGTATTGAAATATTCTATAAAAAAGACATTAGGATGTCTATATTTCATAAGAGAAGTTCTGATTGTAGCATCAATAGATATGTAATTATCTGAATTAAGTTTTCTTCAGTACAAAATTGTATTGCATAACCTCTATGGGCCCTATATCATCAGTTATATCGATCTTGCTATGAGATTTCTATATCGTTTCACCCTTAGTTGGGATGGATGGCTAGTATTTGAATTAATTGATTTTTTTTAAGCATTGATGTCCTTTTACTTATAAATTTACAAAACAACGTCCAAATGTTCAGCAGTGGACCAAAGAATTAAATTTCTATTACCCATGTAAAAACATGTAGTATGATGTCAGTATTTTATTTCATATATTATAGAACATGACTTAGAAAAACCAACTCAATTCAAAAACTCTGTAAAATATTCAAAGAAGACAAGGTGACTTATAGTTTGTGCATTCAACATTAAAATTGCTGAAAAATGTTACATTAAAAAGATTCCATGATAAAATTACTATACCGTATAGGTCTTTTAAAATATCAGATCAAGTGCTAAATTATTTACATCGAAGTTTTATATTAGGCTTACGTATAAAATACCTAATATATGTTTTTATCTTAGAATGTTTTACATGTAAAATATTTACATGTAAAAAGTAAAAGACATCCAATGCTTGTGGAGTGCAATATTAATTTAATTTTATATATTATGACTTTGATGGGTTTCATCTTGGCATGTTGTCTGTCTTAGTTTTCCATTGTATTAAAGGCGGAAAAAACTTTCGAAATGTGCTTGGTACATGTATTTCTATCAAACTCAGGAAAAGTTACCACTTTCTATATGTATATCAGTATTTTCTTTGAAATCTATTTGCATATGTTATATTTACTAAGGAATGAATATGACACTACATGTATAAAGGATGAAAAGTAATTTTACCCTAAGAAAATATCAGAGTTTTTACACAAGATGTATTCAAAATGCAGAGAGAAAACCCCAAATTATTTTCCCTTTCATACTGTGTTTCGAAACCAGCCCTAATCTCAAAATTTACAAAAGAATAAATTTAATTTAATTTAATTTGAGATTCTGCTTATCACATGATATATGTCACAATAGTCTGTAAATTTGACTTCATTTTTGACGAAAAATATGCTGACAACACTTTCAATCATTTGTTGAGCTTTACAGACATGTATTGGGAATCCTGTAATGTATATGTATGAATAAAGGGAATTTAATTGCGTATCTTGAAGTGGGAAACTCCATTTTGAAATGTTTGTGTCATACATGTAAATATACTATTGTGCATGTTTGATGAAGAAACACAATATGAAATGCTTATTACATATACTGTACACCCTTCCGATTGTGGGAAAAAATGCAAAATTTCGTGACGTCACAATGCTTTTACCTCGGACAAACAAGCTTCAAACCCCGGTCAAACATTGAAATTGCATTATGACGTCATGGAATTTCTCAAATTTTTTCCCGCGTTCAGAAAGGTCAATTAGACAATCTTAGAAATGGGTAGTTTTGATCTACGTGGTATTCTTGTACATATATTGAGCGAAAATTTGTAACATCAGTAGTATTTGTACAAAAAGAATGGATTTTTTTGTCAAATAATTTTCTCTACATACCTTAAGAAAGGTACATCAATTTACGATTGTGTGTGTATGATAATTTCTGTACAGAAATAGAGTTTTGAGAAAAAGATAGAATTGTAGAGACAAATTGTATTGAAGAAATTTACAAATGTGTGAAAATACACATATATGTGTGTGTAAACTGGAAGATCCAGCATCCTTTTATCTATTGATGAATGTGCATGACTGAAAAATGTTGGATGGATCTAGATTCTCTTAGTATGCCCTAGTACAAGCAACAATATTCATTGTCATTAGTTCTTTGAATTTCTGGGAAAATGAAAATTTACTGAGTCTGTAATGCACACTTTTTCTGTTAGATTTTACTCTAAATTCCTCACTTCAAATTGAAAAAAATATAAATATTCTATATGTAGATGTTGTCTGAATCATCTATACTGACATGTATGTACAATGTACACCCAATATGTATAAGACGTACAATGTACACCCAATATGTATAAGACGTACAATGTACACCCAATATGTATAAGACGTACAATGTATACGTAAAACATATAAGACGTACAATGTACACGTAATGCTATAAGACGTACAATGTACACGTAAAACGTATAAGACTTACACAATTCTTTTTTCAAAATGTACATGTATCTGACTTTTGAAAAAGACCAATGTCAAATTTGCTGTCAATTTAAATGTCGTTATTTGATGTTTTAATTAAAACGAACAACATTTTGAAATCCATTGCAGAAAATTGTTGCATCTTCAAAATTATTATTCTCTTCATCTCGTATCATAATCTGCCCATTTGATGTGTAGAGCAGCAACGATTTACTGCGGTTCATGTTGACAGTACATTTCATGGTATGGCACTGTCTCTGTATGAGCTGATTTGATTCATTTGAAAAACAATTTTACCACATTTGCCAACAAAGCTTCAAAATAGATTTAAGTACATGTATAAGTCACTTTATATAAAGTCATTCAAGATATATCGAGGTGATGAACAGTTCATAGTATTGTTTTCATATTAGGATTCTTCTATTATACTGACAGATAATACAATTTAAGAGTGCCTAAAGCCCTATCTCATATCCGATTTCATCTTTCATCAGAAAAATCAAAGAATTGTAATACAAATCGTACAGAAGGCAAATATCGTGATACGTATTGTATCTTGAGCATAGTGTATCGTTGCAGCCCTATTTGATGAGTGTTATCAAGCACTGCCAGTAGTTTTGTTGTATTTATTGAAAACATTGTTTTATATAGCAAACTCATAAAAAATTACAAACTACAAAATGATGTTAGTCATTTTCTATGTATCATGAGTTTGATCATCTTTTTAGTGAAGTTGCAAAACTCCACTCTTTTCAGAATCAAGAATGAATGCCAACAATTTTGAGGTCAAAAGGTCAAGGTCAACATATTGCAACTTTGCATATTGCATCTCTGATGCAAGCTGATTGATCAAGAATGAATGCCATTGATTTTGGGATCAAAAGGTCAAGGTCATTGTGTTAAAAGGTCAAGGTGGACATACTGCAACTCTTCATATCGCATCACAATATTGCAACTGTGGTGCATATTTTTTCATATCTCTGAATTGGAGCTTCATATTTGACCTTGAACAACAATCTTTGACATGGATCTCATTTCCATCAAAACACCTTTGACACTGACCTCAATTTGAACAGACTTCACAAGTTCATGATTTATCACATAAAGAAAACTGTTTACCTATTAATGCCCATTTGTGTTGGTACTATTCTCTCATAGTGTTGATTTTGGAAGGAATAGTGCCCGAGCATCAACGAAGGCGCTATTTACCTTCCAAAAGCAACACTGAGATAATAGTACCCACACAAACGGGCATTAGTAGGTTTAGTGCATCACATGACCTCGATCGTAATTTTAAAAAGACAGACTTCGCTATTCAGCTGTTTTACAAGGACGTGGCAACACCTATGTATATTGCCTTACTCTCTAAGGGATGCAACTCTGTAAAGCAAAAAGCAATAGTGCCTGCCTGGCACTATTCTCTCAGTCCCCGCATGCTCAACCAATGGAATTCCAAGGATTTATCATGTGATATATGATAACCATACGAGGTGAATCAAAGCTGTACATTATAGAGTCAAATTATTCATGAAACCAGCAGAGTTAATAGTGTCAAGGTGACCTTACATTTCTTTACAAAGCCAATATAAGGAAACAATATTTTTGCAACTTAAACCATCAAGTACATGTAACTTAATATGAAAAGGATCCCAGACCTTAAGGAAAGGCTATAAAAATCAGTTTTCAAAATTTTCCTCAATTTATTGAACTGACCTTATAAATTGTTTGAACTATGTATAAACAACCAGTTTCTAATCCCTTTCTGTTAAGATATTGCCCGAATCGCTGGTAAAGTCAGCTAAAATCTACCAACCCTTCGCCAGCTTTGGTTGATCTACTAGTATGCACAAAAAACCCTGGTAGTCTGATAGATTTTTTTCAAAATTAGGCATGGACGCATGTAAGAATGGCTAATTCAGAAAAATGACAGACATATACTTATTTGACAAATTCTCCCTAGGAAGGAATTAGCCATTCTAATTTGCCTTCATATTCAAATCAGAGAAAACCCACGAAAAAAGTAGCATCAAAAGTATACAGATTAACATAAAGCCACACCTCTAATATCACGTAACCGACAGTATCGATTCATTAGCATATATTGATTTTTATGTGATCGGTCGTGTTCACAAAATATGTGATCATGTGACAATTTGTTCAATCCCTCTCATGCATATGTATTGAGAAAACAATATTCAAGGACGGAATCGATGGCGATTTATCCGGATTTCCCAAATACCCCTGTCACAAAACAGACATCACACATAGTAACATCTTTGAATACAAGCGAAACTTTAGTAGTTATTTAATACAAGAATGGACAATTTTTCATTATATGTAAAAAGTCATACAAATGACATTAAATTTTTCGATTTATGAGTGTTCAAAAAAGGGGCCTTAAGGTCCGGGATCCTTTAGTACGTAGTAATAAAATGAATAGCATTTTCTTCGTTTATTTTGGTAAAAGAGATTTGCAATATAAGTACATATCATTCTTTTAAAATGTAACTATACATTTCATAACAGATAAATTCTTAAAAATCTGTTTATCACACAAAGCAGAGCAAATTCTTATATTTGAGTAATAAATGCATATTATTGTTGTATTACTTTTCAAATCCACACAAAACTAATACTATTTGTTTCTGAGCCTTAAAAAGTAACATTACATGAATAACTACTACAACTTCATACAGAAGAACCTTAAAAATGTGCTAAACTTAGGAAAATATCTGAAAATTGAATTATATAAGTAATTCCCTCAACAAAAATCAACATTTAACTCTTCCATAGGAAGAAGTATAACGTTTAAGTACATGTGACACAGCTCCACCAAAGATTAAAAAGAAATGTGTACATAACATTCTCTCAAGAGAGTTATACATGTACATTACATTACATTGATGTATCCATGTGATATTTAGACGTAGCTTCAACACAGCAAATACTTTTTGAAATGAAATACGTTTTAACCCTTATAATAGCATCGTAAGTATAAATCCAATAATTTATTAAGTACATACATAAAATGTTAAAAATTTATATACTTTGGTGGTCTATATCATGAGACAGTATTACTTAAATGGACACTTGCGATATAATATACATGTATATATATACATTGTAAAATTCATGTTCGACCAATTTTTTGTTCATTCAGACACATTTGTTCAGTATTTCTTTACATAAAGCAAAATTAGAATGTTCAAAAACAGTATACTTTTTTCTCCACTGTGTATATTACTATATTTTTCAAATTTCCCATTTGTATATTACTATATTTTTCAAATTTCCCATTTGCATGTAAAAAGTAATAGTTCTGCTGTTTCCAAAATTTTCTGATAATTCCTGCATGAGGAAGGAATAACGATGACCACATTGCCGGTTCACCAAATGTGCGGCATCACACCTTGTGGGGATCTTTAACATTGTGACATCATACATTAGTAATAAGGTTTGTTACTGTCTGTCTACAGAGATTTGTGTTTTACTGCTGTTACAAGGAGAGGGCTGAATCTAATGTTGAGACAACTTGTAGCCCAATCCTATTCAATTTAATTGAATAAAATATGTTTAAATCAGAGATTTGTCGGGTTTGATAAAGCCCATTGAAGACTCCGCTTCAAACCTAGGTAACAAACCTAATAACTGTTTTATTTTGTCGAGGACCAAAATCATATTTTTTTTTGTCGACGAAAATTGCCGTTTCACAACTCCCTTTATGTGTGAATGCATTTATACGGCAATGGCGGAATTGTTGACGGTCTATAGAAATTTAGAGGGCGTGCACGTGATGCGATTTACGCGCTCTGATTGGTTCAAACTATTCCGAGGCAATATAAAATCAAATGGCAAGTCAAAGCCCGTGTGCAACAGGTTATTTATAGATTATGATGTCACAATATAAAGTCCACAGTCAGATGCAATGTGACTATGATTCCTGGTAATTATTATACTGTTTCCATGACAATGACCTGATTGTGAACACTGTACAGTGGATATTTAACTGCATGTATATCAAAAGGTCGTATTGAAATATTAAAAATTTGTATTTCTGGACAAATTTCAACAAAGTGAGCATTTTGTATTCATAAACGTTGTGAAAAATATCATTATATCAAGTCATATAGTAAAGCTTGTCTAACATACTTAGAACATGTATAAGAAAAACGTTACGGAATAGTGCGAAGGGAATGGAAAGAAAATCACAACATCGTTTATTCATGTAAAAATGTAATTCCCACGTTCAACAATAAAAGACAAAATCGATGAGTGAATAAATTAATTTGATATGCATAAATTTTGATCCTCGCATAAAAAATGCAACAACTTGCGCCATCTGTTACGTTTATTTATAAGGTACATTCATGATAATGAATATTTATGAACTCAATTACATGAACATATAAATAAAAATATGCACCAAAAAGGTCAAAAATCTACTTCATGTACAGAATTTTTCTCTGCAGGTTTAACACACTCCTACATTATTTGAAATACATGTTATTCAGATTTTGAAATTTTGATGGGAAATGAAAAATTCATAATAAATAACAATTAACACTCCATATCCACAAATTTTATCAAGTGGAAAACACGAATATAAAAGAATTCTACATAATATCCATTACTGTTGGTAAACAAAGCCAAGCGTAAAATGAATTTAATTTTTTATTTATCCACTTCATAAAGGCCGAGTGGCCGAAAATTTGTGGATATTGAGTGTTTATTGTTATTTATTATATATAAACTTCCCTACGGAGGACTTTACTACATTCTTCGAAAAATTCCTAAAATACTTCAAAGAAAAAACTAGGAAATTATTACTGTAATTGTGGAATTTTTTTTTTTTTGGGGGGGGGGGGTAATCATTCCGTATCTTACCAATCAAAGGATTTCGTGAACATTTCCTCCACACGAAATTAAACCTGCTGCATTCTTACAAAGGCTGAGACGTAACACATCGAGAATATTTCCCCGAAGCGTATTAACGACTTCATTCTTGATGTTGTAATCGCGAAATTTCCCCCAGCAAAATAAACCACGTTTACAGTATTATTTTCCTTTAGAAGGAGTTAAGTTTACAAAATTGTAAGGACCCACATAACTGTAAGGACCTATACAGCCAATTGTGCCTCACATGATATTCATATGAAATGAGCATCATGTAAATTTCACATGAAAGTTCATGTAAAATTCATATAAATTTCACGGAAAATATTTCACATGAATTTCTCATAAATTCACATTATTTCCACATGAATTTCACATGAAAATGAAAATTTCTCATAAATTCACATGAATTTCACATGAAAATTCACATGAATTTCCCATGAATTTTCCTAATTGACCTTCACAGGAAACTGAATTCACATAACATCCATGTAAAAATCTTCACATGAATTTCATATGATAGATTTCATGTAAATTTCATGTTCGTGCTCCTTTCACATAAATTTCATGTGAACTTTTAGGTAAAGTTCATGTAAATTTCACATGAATTTCATATGAGGCACAATTGGCTGTGATATTTAAATCTAAAATTATCTTGGGAAAAATTCCCATTAAATCTGCAATAGGCATGAATCACAAACTAAGACAGAGAAAGGAAAATTTATGAAAATTACAAAATGGAGATTTTAATATGTTGAAACCATGCAAATCCTCTTAAATTAGGAATTTCAAAATAAATGAATAACTTCATAATTTCCTCCTTGTAAAATTGTACAAAAAGCATTTTTTTTGCAAAATCGCATTTGTTCTGTTCTGGTTTACCCTTTTCATTTCACAATTGATCACAGGTCTTGCAAAATTTAAAGAAAATTAAAATAATAAAACTTTAATTTCTATACATTAAAGTCTCAAAAGCACACACATTAACAACTTACACAATTTTCTAATCTACATAATAATTATGCATACCGTGCACAGTTTGAGTTAATTAAATACATTGACTTATATTTTGGCACAAAGATATTTAAAGTATTGTAGAATGGTGGCAGGAAATACAAATTTTATCATATAACTAAGTAAACAACAATCTCTTTAAGTAAACATAGTTTTGTGAATGAAAAAATACCCGAGGGAATGTGGGGTAAAAACAACATTTGTTCAATCAAATTCAATTAAAATCTTTGTTCATATCTTTACTTTCTAGTTCACCATGTTCACTGTAGTATGAACTAGTTTCCTCAAACCATAATGAAAATAAACTTAAGGTCATTTAACTATCGCACACACAAAATAACGATGAAAATTTACTTAATTTACAACAACAAGATCCATTAAATGGCAAGTAAATTTACATTTAAAATGAGGTGAAAGGAAGCTCATATTATGATATACTTAACAATTTAAACGGAAATAATGTAGAATTCAATGGAAATATTTCCGGAAAAAAATCAAATTCTTAAACATGGTATCATAAATGCTTTTCCCTCTGCGTTATCATGGCTGCAATCATAATTCTTCCTCTTCTTCTTCCGAAAGGACGGCAAGTTCTTTATTATCGATGGATCGATGTGGAACCCTCGTGTGTCCGTTTCTATACAAACCATTCTGTTTACTCTGTTTCGTTATTTTCTTCACGACTTTGAGTTTTCCCGGTCTGGTAAAAACGGTGTTATCATTTTCATCGTCATCAAGCAAACCTGAAAATTAACATGTGATTTTAATTTTTATAAAAAATTTAAGGTTCACCTTGAATTCTTATAACCTTGACCTTCTGACCTTCATAATCTATAGGAATCATCAGTACCTGATAGTCTGTATAATGTAATGGATCAAGAGATTATATTTGTTCAGATCAGTCCTAGTTATGTGGCTGACATCATTGATTTGACCTTGACCTATGACCTTTGGAGCATGAAACAACCTTAATATTCATCATGTCACATAATCTGTTAAATAAAATCTTGGCCTCTTTTATTAAAGCATTTAAAATGTCACTAAACACCCACCAATACTTCCTCTACTGACAAAATAAACAAATTCTTAATGTCATGACACACTTGACACAAGAACAATTGACCTTATGACCTTGGGTCAAGGTCATGACATAACCTATTTTAGAGTAATTGATTTCCATTTTTGCATATAAAGATAAACCAATGACTTTATTGTGACTTTTTTTAACCTTGTTAAAGAAAATATGGGGTTGAGTTAAAATTTCAAGTATGTTCTGTGATTTTACTACTTGTTTACTTGTTATGATACATGTGGTAGGTAGAGTTACTTTTAAATAAACTTTTTAAAGATAACTTTAATACAAGTTTCTTCTGAATGATCTTGAAGTAACATTAGATTTTTATTTTTTATTTCTGCATGTAATAATACACAAAAGGTAGTTTGTTAGTAAATTTCCTCTTTTCATGATATACAAAATGATATATATGTAATTAATTATCCCACCTACGACCACTCACACTGACGATTTTAGGACTCGTTGTAGTGTGTCCTGGGATCAGCGGGATGTATGTTTGTCATCACTCAACAGTTACATCATGTTCTCTGTCTCAGGTATAAGTGACAGATTACCATAAAACAAAGGGTCGCTTTAACAAAGTTGTAATTGACTGAGGACGATGGATAACAGTTTTACCTTGAAAGTTTTTTTCTCATAAATTGCTAAAATCTACGAAGAAAAATACTCATGAAGAAACATTCTGTGATAAAAACATAGAAGAATTTCAATTTGATACCAGATAAACCTCAAATAAAATCATGTTTTTCCTCCAACCCCCCCCCCCCTTCACCTTTCTATAGAAAAAAAATTTTTTTTCTTCTAAATATGATGTTAATATTGCCTAATCCCACATGCCCTCATGAAAATTCAAAAGTCACTTCAGGTTGGTTGGTTGGAGACCCTCCTCCCTCCTTATAAACTTTCCCTATAAAATTTCTAGATGAACAACTGAAGATCAGAATTGATACATATTCAGACAATTCGATTAAATGTTCTAGCTGACAGCTAATTAGACTAATTGTTGACCTAAATATGGGGGTACAAATGTTTATTGCAACCATCTAAATTAAGAATGCATGCCCCGACAGTCTATAAATCATCAATAATGCATACGTTTTGGGAATAAGCCCTCATAGATTTCTCTCAAATTACCTATAAATAGACAATACTGTAACATTATGCTTTTTCAAGGTAATACGGCACATTTTATTGCTGTCTCGTATTATCAGTCAGAAATTCAACGAGCCGAATGCCTATAATCAATCACATAAACATGAAAAACTTTTTTACTTAAAGATTTAGGAAAATCTGTGGAAAAGAGATACAAATAATTCCTTTGCACTTGAATTTTATTCTAAATTATTCTTGGTCACATCTTAAATTTAAAATTACCTTACATTAACTACAGTGATTTAGGTGAGGGGGGGGGGGGGCTTAGGTGCCTTTAAAACAGAGAAAGTTACATGTAGGGATATTTTGCCACAGTTTTGGAAAATTAAGGTACAACTTCTCTCCTAAGTTCAGTCCTAATGTATCATTAATTTGCACTGATAATCCATAGAATTTGCTTCTACTGAAAATTTGGCTAAGAAAAACTTTTAAAGATAAAGGAGGAATTAGACAGTTTCGGCTTTGACTCTCCTATTTTTTTAGACACATATTTGAATATGATCCTCTATAGTGATTTTTTTTTAAAAATCTAGGACTTCTTGACAGTAAGTGTTCTGAATATTTTCCCTGACATGGTCGCCATAGCACTTTCTATATAGACATAACTTCAGACAGTGCATGTATTTTATATATTGTTTTCATTTTTCGTGCATGAACATCGACAGCGGGTGCTGCTAGCCAACAGGGGATGCATACTCCTCCCGGGCACCTGGTCCCACCTCTAGCGTGCTAGGGGTCCGTCAATGCTCAATGTGGCGCTCTATTGTGAGTGCTGTTGAGATTGTCGTCAGGATCTTCTTTAACTCATTCTGGTATTGTGAAAGGGCAAATTCAGCCTCTTATCAAATGGGAAAAACACTGACTTACCAGCGATTTCTAACTCAAAAGTTGGTAGTGGGTTCTCTCCCCTGATGAGGTACAATATAGAGCGGCTCGGCCATAATAAATATAAGAGCACCAAGTAGGACAGAAGGTCAGCTGAATTTGTTATTGCTGAAAATAAAGAAATGAATAAATTATAACATATTATACGGACAAATAGTCTGTCGGAATAATGTAAGGTACTTAACAGACAAACATGAAACTTTATTGGAATGTTTACCATTTTCTCTTTCATGAATAATCAAGGTCAAACTAATACTTAGGGGGTAGGGTGGAGATGGAAAGGGGGAGGGGGAGTTACGCTTCTACAAAAATTCTCTCTATCTATGAAGGGTACAACATCAAATTAGTGATCTACCTTTATGTTACTTGCAATCATTGATTATCTAATGCTTTGACCTTTTGACCTTGACTGTAACCTTTTACCTATTTTTTCCCATTTTGACTTTCATACAGTTAAATATTTTGTATAAACTGAAAAAGTTTCAATACTAACGCTTCGCTCTTACTGGAAGACTTCTTCAGAATTCATGAATTTGAATTACCGGTATTTAATGTGTGACCTTGACCTTTGATTTACATTATCAAAACTTTCAAAAACAATCAAAGCAGCTGTTTGGACATACATTGTATACCGATATTAATCAAAAATTATTTTGCTGAAATTGCTTTTCACTTTTACCATATACATACATCAATATCATTACAATAAAGCGCAACATGTGGTCATTTATTGATATTTACATCTCCATAATTGTCCAAACTGAACGTATCAATTTCATGCACTGTCGATCGAATAAGAACGTTTTCTGATGGAGATGAAAAGACGCGACTTTGTACAATGTATAATACACGACAATAAACCAGCCAACAGCTGTGTCTGGCAGAGTGAATAACGGTTACAAGTGAGGAAATTACATTTACCTAAAAAGACCACAGTATACCACTGAAAACATTTTTTTCCAGTTCATTAGTCAAGAAAATGATTACTTATAAATTGAATTAAGACGGGCAATCAAAGAAGGGCAAAGAGGTAGACATATTGAAGTTGTCAAGGTTGGCTAATCTTTCAATAAACATAAAACATTAAATGTAATACTAGTATTACATACTGTGATATAGATTAGCCTATGATTTTCATTAAATTGAATAAAAGAAATATCAGTTTCAGTGTGTGTAACTGACTTTTAAAGTATTATACTCAATTTATAGACATTCGGTCTACAGTAATTTCAGTTCCTGTAGACTGCAGCAATTTCCAGTAGACTAAAATGAAAAGACCCCTAAAATCTAATCTTTTATGCATTTTATTTGATAAAACAATACTCTATTCTTTTTCAATCTCAAATAATTTCTCTGATCATTTCATTATTTTCCTTCATTTGTACATTTGTACTACATGTATTGTAATACAATTTTGTGGAATGCTGCACAATTCAGATGTTACATTTAGTACACAGGTGTTTTAAGTTTACGAAGCTAATATTTCTAAAAATGCTCAAATTTCCTATAGACAAGTTGGTCTATAGCATTTTTTATCGCTATAGACTGATCCAATTTACTGTAGACATCGGCCATCGGGCCACCGTTAATTTCGCACACTGCAGTTTGAGACATAATCCCACTTTTAAAACTGTGCATGACAGCAGGACACAGGTTTTTTTCCAATATGACCATGACCTTCACATAAATCTGTCAAGGTAAACAGGTATATGGCATCCCTAACAAATTTAATCAAAATCCTTTCAATTTGATTAGGTCTTAAAACTCTTAATTTAGCAAAAATGCTTAATATGGCCCGTGAAAAATACTACATGTACCTGCAGTACGGTAGATAGAAAGAGGATGTACAGACAGACAGACATAAATACAGATACCAGGCATACTGATCTCTACAACAAATGAGGGGGTGGACAGGGTGAGAGGGAGGTGGGAGAAAGGGGGCAGGAGGCAGGAGAAAGGGGAAGGAGGTGGGAGGTAAGAGGGAGGGAGGGGAGGAGGAAGGACAGGGAGGTGAGAGAAAGGGGGCAGGAAGTGGGGGATTTAAGAGGGAGGGAGGGGAGGAAGGAGAGGGAGGTGGGAGAAAGGGGGAAGGAGGTAAGAGGGAGGAAGGAGTGAGAAGGGAGAGGAAGAGAGAAGGAGGAGAGGGATACCCCCCCCCCCCCCAATATACTCTATTTTTCTTACACTTTACCATGTTTACTGGGAATGTATGTTACAAAAGATTAGACTTACAAAAATAGTTAAACTACTAACACATTTGTATATGATATCTGTTTTTGAAACTTAAATCCAGACCTATCATTCACTTCCTGATTAACTTAGATGGGGCACTCAAAAATCGTCCAATCATATTGACGGGCAAAGATAAGCAGAGAGGTCTACATTCAGCCCTATCTGATAACACTTCAAAACAGACAAACCAATATTGTAGTTGAACAAATAAGAGATTTGATATGAAGGAAATGAATTATATTATATTTCAGGTCAAGGGGGGAACTTCTTGATAAAGTTAATTGAGACTACACAGCCAATTGTGCCTCACATGAAATTCATATGAAATGAGCATCATGTAAATTTAATATTCATGTGAAAGTTTATGCGAAATTCATATAAATTTCACATAAGATTTATTTTAAATATTTCTAACATGAATTTCATATAAATTTACTTCACATGAATTTTACATGAATTTTTTTTTGTGACCACCATGCGAAATTGAATTCATATAAAATGTTTGTCAGAAACTAAATGAATTTCATGTAAAAAATTTCATGTAAATTTCATGAAATTGACCCAAAAATACATGAAATTTCAAAGTACTAAATTCCTTTATATTTCCTTCAGTTCTATCATGTCAATATTTTCTAATCAAATTGATGTACTGGTAGATTTTTTTTTTCAAGATAACTTATTGAAGTAGTATCTGTTCTAATTCACGTAATTATAAAGTAAAGATTCTGTGATACTTAGAAAGTTAATTATTTGAGTCAATTTGCTCAATTTTGTATAAAATCTTAATTATCAGTGGATTATTCAAGTCAAATATGCTCAATTTTGTATGAAATAAATGAAAAATGAAGAAATTTTTATAAAAACATATGTTCATTCAAACATAAATTTTATACATTTAAATTTCATTGTTTCATCATGAAAACTTAAAAATTGTTTAATCTTTAATACTATTATCTGTTGAAAAAATCACTGATCTTTTGGATTGATTTGTATTTATATTAATTAAATACAATAGAGAAGAGCTTCTCCCATCTTTTATCATATTTATCATTCAGTGTCTATATTTACACAGACTTGTTTAACCTGTCACTACCATGTATAATATACACATCGATTATCAATCAAGAAATCGGTGAAGCAAGTCATCAAGATTTAAAGTTCAATACACATATTTATCTTGTTTGTACTTATCAAACCTTTCAAAATTTCAATCAAAATGCTGAATTCATTTCTTTAAAAGTTAATATGTTTCATTTCCTCTTTTACCATACATGTTTAAGTAAGATTACTTTAATCACCATGATCACTGATAAAATTACACAAAAGAAAATAATAACAAACTTAATGTCTACACCTCAAGGCAAGATAATTAATTTCCCTGTACAGTTTGGAACTTGTTGTAGTGTTTAAATTCATCAGAAAATTAAACATGTAAAAGGACACTACTCGTCTGTCAATTACCTCTAAATTTTTCAACAGATTGAAAAATGTTACATTTAACTTTTAAGGTAGAGCATCCCTCAGGTCTCAGATGCTCATATTTCCTAAATAACAACTTTTACAGTATTTTCATTTCCATATATTCAAAGCTTATGTTAAACCTGATATACAAACAAAATATAATTTGTGGTTTCATGATTATACCGAGAACTTAGCTGTTTGAACTTTAACATTGGACCCTATGGGAAAAGTAAGAAAAACCCCTTTTCAGAGGTGATAAAATGTAACTGTAAAAGTTTCTTTTCCAAAACCAAATAAGTTTGATAATCTGAACAATATTCTGAAGAGAAAAAGTAGGGTATCCTGGCAAAAAATTACCAACTTAAAAATAATTTTATTGTTGTCAAACATGACATCATAGTGATCTTTAGTAGTAAATATGAAATTCCTGGGGTTTTTCAGCTGTAGTCTGTATCATGATCAAGATATTTAAATGGAGAAAAACAAAAATATGGCACTATACTGTTTCTTCAGTGCTACCATACCTGAGGCACGCATAATGCTTTGCTAAATTGTAGATATGTATTCAGAAAATTAAATAGCTCTATATTTCAAGCTAATGTTTCAAAGGCGGATGAACCAATCCTGAACCAATCCTCTACATTCTAACCAAGAACTTGATAAAATACTTACTGAGAATTGTTTTTCTTTTCCACAACGCTGAGAACTGAGTGCTTATGAGAGCTAAAACAGGTAAGTATATAAACCAAACGAGGAAATATGCTCCAAACTGCTGCAGGAATTGGAGTCGACTCTGGTCTTTGTTGATCTGAAACGTGTGCCGCACCTCTAATATAAACCACACCATAATACACAGACGGAATCCACACGTAATTATGCCGGGCCAAGTCTGCCACTCGTCGATGTTTGATATTGCATCTATTTCTGTCTGTAATACAAATATAATATCATTACAAGAGTTTTGTTCTCTAAAAATTAGAATTATCTTAAATTTGAAAATATTGTGTAATCTATCTGAAAATGTTTTCAAGAAATTCATGAAAATACTTCAAAATCTTAAACATGTTGAATTCTTCTATGTCATTATGATTTTACGTGTACATTTGTACTGGTACAAACTCTACATGTATTACAGGTGGTTTTAAAATTTAGTGTTTTAGACCATTGTGCAGAATATATTACATATCAATAGGAGAACCGAACTGTGCGCATTGTAAACTTTTTGTGCCTTGTTACATGTATATCACAGTTAAAACGCAAATAAGAGAATAAATCCCTTTATATATCAATGTTGGACTATTTTTTTTCTGTACAATGATAATGAAGAAAATGATATACTTCTATTTGCACAACAGATTGGCTGTAACATTCAGCATTTGAAACTTAGGAAAAGTTAAATACTTACTAAAGTCCATATAAAAAGCACAACATTTAGAATGGCGTAAACTCCCCATAACGCAAACACTATCAATCTGCCTCTAAGTTGGTAATGTGTAATTGTCCATCCTTTGGCGATCATGAGTAATACAAGCATGAATAAGCACTGCGCGATGACGTCGATGGCATTTCCTATCACAGACATAACATGAACTCCGCTACCATTCCAAGCAAAAACGGCAACGTGAATAAAATTGAATAAAACTCCAACAAATTCTAGTATAATCGTCAAAATTATCAATTTCGTAATTGTGTGTAACTGTTTTGATATGATGAATAACCCAAACGGAATTAGAATAATGTATATTCCCAGGAAAACAAAATAACATTCAAATATATCGTGATCTTCAAATGAGAATTGATGTTCGAACGGGTTAAGGTGTTTGGAGTCCGGATTCCCGTTGACCAACCAGATGTCGTATTCAATCTCTATATTTTCGCTCTCGTTGTTGACCCATGAGCAATTGTTCTTTGTTGTATTTCGATAACAGGAAACCATGCTTACGTACCAAAACCTGCAAAAAACACAAAAAAATTTATCAAGGAGAAATATGTTTTAGAATTAAGCATACATGCACATAACATGTTCTTTAAAATTATAATATATCATAATTCATATACTGTACTGGTAATGTATCAATGATTCAAGAAAATTCTTATTTTTATATTAAGAATACATGATATGTACAAATGTACCCTATTTTTTACTTTCATAATACATGATAATTCAATTGCAAGATATCCTTTCTCATTATTACATGTACAGATCATATTTATGTCAGTAGCATTCTCTATTTACCAGAAATGTTCCTGCTTGAGCTTTCTATATTACTGGTACACACCAATATTATCATGTTCATGAGACATGTGAGATATATCTTATTTGGTACATGTATATGTACAAGCAATAGACCATTTTCCGATTTTGTTAGAAAGCATAAAATGTCCAAGTCAACATCTTTTGGCGTTGTTTTAGATTATGACATCACTGTTTAAAGACACAATTCCATTGTGACCTAACAATGAAAAGGTGCGCAAAAGTTGCCTACCTCGGACATTTTTCGTCAATTTTGTCAGCCATTATAAATTTCGGCAAGTGGCCCATTGAGAGATCATAAAATGACTGACCAACATTGCACTTGTTGGCAGACTTATAAATAATGGCGTAATAATCAAATGGCTTAAGGCATTGTTCAACGAGCAACTGATTGTGACGGCATAATGTAACATTCCGCTAGCAGGTGCCATGTCGGACATTTGGAGATCCTTAAACTATCAAATGTTGCAACAAAAAAATATTTCGAAAGGAGTTGTCAAACAATTTTCAAATAAAATCTATGAAACAAACCTTGGCAAGTAAACATCTTGCAGTTTATATGTAAACTGATATCCAGGCACCAAATTTTCAGGCGTATCCTCGTCAGTACAGATTCTATTTTTAGGACAAGGAATTTTCCTGATAAAATCCTGTGTACCGTTCGTTTGACACGGATAATCGAAAGCAATGGTGTCAATTTTGTTAAACATAGGTGCACAGATCTGGTGCCCCTTTTTCAGTGAAGCGTTACTGTAAAATTCCATAAAATAACCACTATCTACTACAACCAGAGTTATAGGGTGAGAAATTTTATTTTTCGATGTAATGTTCCCATAGATATATCCTTGAGTATTCACTTTATGTTTCGTATCCGTTTTCTGAACGCCGAATTTTGTTAGAAATATGAAAAATTCGCCTGTTTTCCATGTTCCCTTCAAATGGAGAGATTCAACTGACAAAAAGAGACAGAAAATGAAGAAATGGGTTATAAATGCACACTTTCCCATTTTGATTTACAGAAGAAAGCTTGATTCCCTTTAAAATTCATGAAATATGCTGTAACGCAAGTTGAAACTTCTCCCTCCGATCTCCATGTTGTGATAAAAACACACGAGCACTTCCGGGGTCACCGAACAGAGGTCACGAGAACCTTACTGCTACCGTAAATCCTCTAAAAAGACAGAAAAACTACGTTTTTCATCCATTTTAGCTTCTAAAGAATGAAATTTATATATGAATTTACAGATACTCAATTGTCACATTTGGGCCTATGAAATAGTACTAGTTAATAATTATTCCAAGTAAAATTGTCGTTGTCATGGTTATTAAACAAAGATTGATTTTTTTTTAAGAAACTCAAGTTGAAAATCAATGTACTTTTTTTCTTTAAATCACGACAAAATAAATATTAATTCTCTTTACATTTTTGATTCCCATCTCCATATTTTTATCTTAAAGCTAGACGGCTGTATAAAAGAAGAGCTCTGTAAAAGAATTAAAGAGGGACAGACTCTATGAAAAAATCGAAGAGCTCTCCAATCAAATTAAAAGCTCCCTAATTACAACAATCCATGTTCAATGATTTATTTCTATTTTCCAAATTAATGACATAGAGATACATATATAACATATTTACATCTATATACAGTGTTCATAATAGATCTAACTAATTGTTACACAATAATACAATAGAAAGATTTCTAAGTAAGAGCTTACTTATTCAATGACTATGAAGGACAAACCTTTAAGAAAATACTGTATTACAATTTTTGAATTTACAATTTTTTCTTTTAATTTACCTTCATTTTTACAATTCATAAGTTCGTCAAATTTAAGAATATTATTTTAGCATTTTACAATAGTAATTACCCAAAAAATCTTTGCGTTCTTGAGCAAACGTTTTGCATTCTAAAAGGTAGTGAAACTCATCCCCAATTTGACCACTATTACATAAAACACATCTTCTATCGGCTAGGTATGAATAAAAGAGCTCTACAATTCTTTTGATAATTGACGACTCTCTAATCATTTTCATTTCTAACGGTTAATTTAGCTTTTGGAAAATTAAAGAGCTCTCTAAAAGAATTAGAGAGGTCTTTAAGAGCTCTTTAAAAGAATAAGAGAGCTTTGCTCTTTCTATCATAGCGCTTCATAGAATTATATATTTGATATACAGTTTCATGAAAAAAATAGTCGGGTACGTAATTACAACGGTCAGGTAGGAAGCCACCTTAATATATTATTTTGTGAAACTAAAATGTTATTTAGCGTAATTTGAGCTTCAAAGTGGAATCGACATTGTTCTGAATTTTCTTTTATAAACAAAGAAATAGACGGACAAATCAAGACAAGCCCCGAAACTTTTCCCCCCACCTTTTCCTTTCTTTTGATTTTATTACAAATAACATGGACGCGACCACATGGACCTGTGCATTATATACGGCAGACACTATAGAGATGCAAATAAGAATAAGCTATTGAATAAATATTTTTGTAGGTTTAAGATAACGAAAGTAATCGATTTACAAATGTAGGTCAAGTTCATCTTTTCAAAAACGTGCGACAAAATGGCTAAGCTCAGCACGGTAGAAACGACAGAAATGCACACAGGTGGAGAGCCTTTACGAATCATAGAGAAAGGATACCCCGAAATCAAAGGCAACACGATCTTAGAAAAGATCCGATACCTGAGAGAAAATCTGGATATGTATAGAAAATTTCTGATGTGGGAGCCGCGCGGCCACTATGACATGTATGGCGTGCTGTTGGTGACACCGGACATAGAATCTGCGGATTTCGGGACAATATTTCTGCACAATGAAGGCTATAGTTCAATGTGTGGACACGCAGTAATTGCGCTCGGTAGATACGCGGTGGACAAGGGGCTGGTGAAGAATCCACAGACTCCAGAGACAAAGATCAGTATACAATGTCCGTGTGGATTGGTGGAAGCGTATGTGGAATATGACGGCGTAAAGACGGAGAACGTACGCTTCCGAAGCGTACCATCATTTGTATATGCAACAGGTAACAACCTGCTTTAAGCCTCTTGATCTATATTATTATCGATTTTGCATATTCTTTGCCTAAAATCAAAGGTGTCTATTTTTCTTTAAATTTCGATTTCGTCAAAATGAAAAACATTTTATATTTCATAGATGTGGATGTCGCGATAGAGGGCTATGGCACGGTACAGGTTGATGTTGTATATGGTGGCGCATTCTACGCCCTCGTTCCAGCTGAACGTTATGGTTTAAACGTCCGGGAATCGAGTGTAGAGGAGCTAAGACGTGCTGCAGGCAATACAACAGGTATGAAGGAGATAAAAGGTGGATGGGAGAGGGCATTTTACAGAAGGGGGGGGGGGTGTAGCTCAGGGAAACAAGGGGCACATGCATGTGCTTGATGGACAGATGAAATGTTTGAATTTAAAGGAAGAATACTGAGTTGCACTGACCACAATGAACAATCATGCAAAGAAAAAGGCAATGAAACAAAAGATATATAGCTATTACATACATTTAAATTTATAAAAATCCATAGCCAATGTAGGTGGCGCTAATGAAACGAAAAATCAGATATAATGAGGCGTCAGAAAGGTTAACAAAATTGCAATTTGACAGAAATTACAAAAAATATCGGAGGCTTGAATAAATAGACCGGAAGATGAGATGAAAGGGAGGGGGAGGACAGGGGGTACCTCTCCCCCCTCCCACCCCTTACATCCCCCTCCCGCCCCCTACTCCCTCCCCTCCTTTTCATCCTTATCTTACATCCCCCTTCCGCCCCTACTTCCTCCCCTCCTTTTTAGTCCCCTACCGGCAACGCCGAAGGGGACTCTTAGTTTCCTCTCGGTCTGTCTGTCTGTCCGTCCGTCCGTCCGTCCGTCCGTCTGTCTGTCCGTCTGTCCGTCTGTCCCATTTTCAGTTTTCCGGACTTTTTTTCGCTGTTGTTGCATATATTGAACTCATTTTTGGTATGTGGATATATCTCATTGTGATACAGATCAAGTTTGAGTTTGCTTTCGATTGACCTAATTTTACAAGAGTTATGGCCCTTGGACTTTGCAAATTTTATGAAAATCTCAGTTTTCCGGACTTTTTTCCGCTGTTGTTGCATATATTGAACTCATTTTTGGTATGTGGATATATCTCAATGTGATACAGATCAAGTTTGAGTTTGCTTTTGATTGACCTAATTTTACAAGAGTTATTGCCCTTGGACTTAGCAAATTTTATGAAAATCTCAGTTTTCCGGACTTTTTTCCGCTGTTGTTGCATATAATGAACTCATTTTTGGTATGTGGATATATCTCTATGTGATACAGATCAAGTTTGAGTTTGCATTCGATTGACCTAATTTTACAAGAGTTATGGCCCTTGGACTTAGCAAATTTTATGAAAATTTCAGTTTTCCGGACTTTTTTCCTCTGTTGTTGGATAAATTGAACTCATTATTGGTATGTGGATATATCTCAATGGGATACAGGTCAAGTTTGAGTTTGCTTTAGATTAATCTATTTTTACAAGAGTTATGGCCCTTGGACTTAGCAAATTTTATGAAAATTTCAGTTTCCGGACTTTTCTTTGGTTCTATTGCAAATAATGCACTGATTTGTGGTAAATGAAGACATCTCAGTGTGATACAGACCAAGTTTGAGTTTGATTTCCATTGGCCTATTTTTACAAGAGTTATGGCCTTTGGACTAAGCAAATTTCATGAAATTTTTTAGTTTCCCGGACTTTTTCATGCCTGTTATTGCAGATAATGAGCTGATTTTTTGTATGTGAATACATTATAGTGTGATGCAGATTTGAGTTTAATTTAGACTGACTAATTTTCACAAGAATTATGGCCATTGGACTTAGCAAATTTCGTGAATTCAGTTTCCCAGACTTTTCTTGGCTGTTGTTGCAGAAGATGAACTGATGAACAGAGATGCAAGTCATAAATTTATGCCGCCGGTAGGGGACTTATATCGCACAGCGATCATTGCATTTTCACCCTTCTTTTACCTCCCCCTTCCGCCCCTTCCTCCCTCCTCTCGCCCCCTTTCTCCCCATACGGAGAAATAATGCCACTCTGACATCGCGTCATGGCTCGCAGCCAGATTTGAAATTACTATGCCGTATATGGGCATCACTGTAACGAAGATTGGATATGATACTCCGCTATTTTCTGAAGAAGTTGATGTAAAAATCTTTATTATCCGTGATAAATTCGCGGTTCCCACACGAGTTGAAAATTAGTTGAAAATTAGTAAGATACCGCCCATAGGCTGTACAGTAATTTCATAGGAAAACAGCATGATTTGGCGAGTTTTGGCAACTTCAGTGTCCGTTGTCTTAGGTTTCTAGTGTAATAATTCGTGTTCCGGGCATCGCGACTGAAAGTTTATAACAAATACATGAAGTCAGGTATCTTCGTTTTTTCGGATAACTGATTTTGGCGGTTCCCACGTGTTTTAAAAATTCCTTCTTTCTACGAAATGTCCTCTATTTTCTAGTATAAAATCATTATGTTTTCTCTTAGAATTGAAAATAGGTCATGAATCATCATTACAAAACAAATGGAAAATAATATGAATAACAGAAATTAAATAAAACGAAGATTTAAAGGAGAAAAGCTTCTAACTGATTTTAATGGGAGTTTCGCCGAACTACGTCACGTGACTGAGAGAAGCGGCATCATTTCTCCACATGCCCTTCCCTCCCTCCTCCCCTATCTCTCCCTCCTCCCTCCTCATGCCCCTTCCTCCCACTCCCTTTCATCCTGTCCATCCCCTCATGGATGAGATCGAATGCAGAAATTTTCAAGTGGGAGAGTGGGATTCAAGGCTGACCAAATTATAGGAGAAAACAAAGATAAAAATGCATTTTCCTATATTCCTGCTAGCCTTGATTTTTTTTAATTCGTACACGATGCGTATTTGTTTTTGACTTTTCTCAGTCTCTATTATACAATTATTGACTTTTGATGAGGTCTACTCGTGACTATACAGGCCTGGTCAGGTATTGGTTGACCGAGGCCGAAGGCCGAGGTTAACCAATGCCTGACCAGGTCTGTATAGTCACGATCGAGTAGACCGAAATCAAAAGTCAATAACTGCTTTATTAAATTTTCAGAATTTTATAAACATTTGCATTGAAATGATACGCGAAGTCAAAGATCTAACACTACAAAAATCAACGCACACGCTAATCCCGAATAGACCGCTTTGGAACGTTAGCGGTCAACTCACTCTGAGGTACACTCTATCAAACAGCGTCTCCACCAATCAGAAATAAGCAAAATCGGCAATAATTCCTGATCATTTAATAATGTTTTATATCACTTAGACAGTTTGAGGCGGTCCTACAAGGTAGAGCACCCCGAGAGTCCGGACCTGGAGTTTATATATGGAACTATAATGACGGACGGGAAGGACGAGTTCTCTGATGAACCAACAGCGAATATGTGTGTTTTTGCCGAAAGGGAGGTTGGTATATTCATCGATATTGAAATGTCAGTGCACAATGTCATGAATCAAACTAAATCTAGTTCAAATTGGAAAGAACGCGAAAAGTAAACCTTTCACAGACACACAGTCAACTAGGAGCAAGACAAGGTACGCAAAAGTATTAAGCATGTCTAAATCTGAGTACACCTTGTGCTGACTACAGCAGAACACAACACAGAAGTACTGTACCGGCCGAGGTGAGCATATAAAGACCTCTGATTAGCTAGGTGTGAGACCAGGTGTCTATGATGAGTTCTCTTCTTCATTCATAATCTTATAAATTTTACAGATAATATAATCATTTTTAAAATTCCAATAGTTATTCTTTAGAAACGAAGATTCTGATTGGCCGAGAAATTGTGTTGATACCTGCTCCAACCCAAATCGGAAGTACGTGCTTAGCAACGTCGTTAGCAACACAATTTCAAAGTTGCAAATAAATGATGAAACGCGAATATTAAATGAAATGATAAGTAATCATTGTAATATTGTTTTTGGTTGATAGAGGTATCAACATCAAAAATTGAGGGTAAAACTTCAATCTAATTAAACTCAGATCTTCTCTCAAGAGAGAAGAAGATCTGATTTTAATTAGATTTGAGAGAAGAAGATCTGATTCTAATTAGATTGGGGAAAACTTATTCATCTTGCACAGATTGCTTTCTTATACGTCTAGTCAAGATGACCAGTAGGAGTGAGATGCAATGTCCAGGATAAAGCATCTACTGACACAAGAACAGGTGTCCAGAAGGAGCAAGTTTCTTATCTTATCACTCTGTGGAGTAATAGGCTAGACAATCACAAGAGTGATACTAGGTATCCACCTGACTTTAGATCGTGCACAAAGTGGACACTGAGATGGACTTTCACAAACTCCTGGATAGACAGTAGTGGTACCAGGTCTTCATCAGGAATAGTTTCTATAGCCGAGATCAGTGATGATAAAGTTTATTAACTCTGAGTCACGTGTCGCAGTCTTAAGAAAGCGCAAAATTCTAAAAGCGACGTTTACTCTTATTGACCATCTCACGCCAATGAACATTGAGTTGTTGCAGAAATTACAAAGTCACCCGAAAATAGAGTATGCTTGGTACTTTAATACCCGTATATTTGCGTACGATTGTCGCGGCAGAAAGTGGAGATTTGACGTGTGTGATGATATTGACGCTAAACTTAGAGATGTTCCCCTCGACGACGATGACTGACTTTAGAAAGCAGTAACAGTGCTTCATGAATAAATTCTGAACTTTAAATGAATTCAAAATATTGTTTTTGATGAATGTGTACGTTTTGAAAGTGTCCACTGATGAGTAGCTACCCAAACTTAACTTTTCAGGTATGTTTTTCATTAGTGTTAATCTTCATAATTTGTGTGAGAGTTGTATGAATGTGAATGAGATAGTTTTGATTGAAAATATGAACGACTGTTATGAAAGTACGAATTATTGTTCTCCTGATATAATCATTTACGATGGTTGAAAGTGTAAACGTCATTAGTCTTAATGTAAAGGGTATTTCCGACAATCAAAAACGTAGGGATATTTTTCATTGGTTAAAGTAAATCAATTGCTTCATTATTGTCATGTATCCAAAGTTGCATCTTTATTATCATCTTAATAATAATTATGTACTTTTTAAGTATTTGAAATCATATTTTGTTAAAAGTAGCATATATATGTAAATATTTACATTCCTACTTCGTTTCCCTTATATAAAGGTACCAAACCAACTGTTGTTTTATTTCTCGATAATCGCAAGAGCCTATCACGTCACTTTAGAACTTACGCGGATTAATTTCTGATAAAATGCCCATTTTATTTATTGCTTTAATACAGATTCAAAACATGTATCCATTATCAAACGACACCGTCTACCCCCAGTGATGAAATGTGTCAAAATCTAGGTCAACCACATGTACACTTCCAAGAAGTGTGACGTAGTAAGTCGATCACACGTCAGTAGTAGACGAAGTTCAAGGACGAACTGCATTGTTGTCTGCAGAAAGATGCCGTGTTTGGATGAGCGAATATTCAGGCATAAGTGGATCAAATATTCAGTATTTAGGATGAGGATTTGATTCACTTGTGTCATTATCAACAGTGAATTTATCTTTGCTTCTTATGGATTCATAATATCAGAAATACTTCGAGTATCAGCGAATCTTTAGCCATGATGTTGAGGTAAGTCATGAAAATACCGAAAGTTTTCGCGTTTTCGACGGCTGTACTCGACTTTTGCATTATTCTAATTACTTCCAGATGAAATAGGGTATTTACAGAAGTTTGTATACAATAATACCGATTGATTTCATATGTCTAAGCAGTTTAACAGTGTGTTAAAAAGAGTTTTCAAAAGTGTTCCCTTCAGTTCTGTGAAATTTCTCCAGTTTAACTCTCCGCCGTGTCTGAATTATGTTGGACAAAAGTCACGAATTTTCACGATTCAATTTTCTTCAGTTTTAATTGAAAGGTTCAAAATACAGCAAGAGGACAATTTCAGTTTCTCATTTGTCAACGTTTCCGTACAGAAGGTACTACTTCGAATCAAGCGAAAAACGTCGAACGTTCGTTTGCTCTTACGTCAAATGGCGTTCTCCCTCTGCAATGATATTTCAAATGTAAAGAAACTGGCTGAAAAATTGGCAGAAATAACTTACTTAACACGTAAAATGTAAATATAAGGATTGTGTTTCAGCTTTTGCGCTTTATCGGTGTGTATTGGCAGTAGGGAATGGAAACAAAATTCATGAAAAGCACTTCGTGCTTTACATATTTTTTTCCATTCCCTACTGCCAATACACACCGATAAAGCGCAAAAGCTGAAAAACAATCCTTAAGAGTATGAATGGGAATGAATGAGGTATGAATGGGAATGTGCTGTAGGGTATGCTACTCATCTCTTGAATGTAAGTTATATAACTCATTTGTATGCATGTATAAAATTGAAAATGGAATAAAACTTAAAAAAGGAATAGTTTCTATTAAATGCCTACAGCATAACGCAAATATACAGACAAACTGAAGTGATACCAGGTGTCGAGAAGGAGTAAGTAATAGTGTCTAATGACAAATATGGATAATGACCATATCCCTGTATACAGCACAAAATCGATAATTCAGAAAATCAGAAACCGAAGGCATACAAAATCGTTCAGGACAAAACAGGAACCAAAGCAAACAAACAAAAACCTCCACCACATGAAAAGAAGCGAACTCCCGATATGGGAGTGAGACCAGGTGCCCAGGAAGAGTAAGCATCTCCTGCTTGCATGCAACACCCGCCGCTTCACTATTCGGTAGAACTGTCACATCCGGTTACTTCCATTTCGGAAGACATAGAGTACAATCTTTGGTTGGATGGTTCAAATGGTCTATGACAATATATCATCCACCATTCTGGAGAGTGGGACATCATAGTGTATGACGAGTTCCCCATATTGACCGTAGAACTTCCTCAGTGACGATGTCAGTCGATCACAAACATATCCCTGACTGAGAAGCTTATCTGCAAGACGCCTAGCTCTCAGAACAAAATCCATATATTTGGTACTTGCTCTGGCATAGCGTATTAACTGAGATATGAATACGCCATAAGCTGGAGATGAAGGGATGTTGCTACTCAGAAAAGGAAAGTTTGTAATGCTGAAATTGAAGTCGTCACGTTTGTCATAGAGTGAGGTGTTCATGTGACCATCAGTGTCGTAGGACAATATTATGTCCAAATAGGATGCTGAATTATTTGTCTCAGTAGTTTCTTTGACTTCAAGCTCTGAAGGATAGATACTGCTCAGGTAATCCGCGAATTTTTGATTATTGATGGACAACACATCGTCTATGTATCTGTAAGTGAAGTTGAAGTCAGAAGCTAAGTATCTTTTTCCCCAGAGACCAAAGATTGAATGAACTCAGCTTCGTACGAGTAAAGGAAAATGTCGGCAAGGAGTGGGGCACAATTGGTCCCCATTGGAATTCCGACAATTTGCTGGAATACCTTTCCTCCAAACACTGTACTGTAACTGCATTTCTATATAACTAACAGTAGGTAATCTTTGGATAATCAGGAATGATTAAAGTCAGGTCTGAGATCGAGGAATAAGTTTCTGTTACTTTTGTACACTAAAGCAGAGTACTGAGATTGAAACTTAAAGACCCCTGGTAAACCAGGTGTGAGACAAGTCCAGGTGTCCAGAAGGAGTAATATATCAGTCTGATTTTTTGTCAAGCTATAGGAACATGGATAACCCAGAATGATAGACTGAAAATATCAAGAAATGTGTTATTTGACTCCATGTAGATTTAATATTGACTTTTGTAATATGTTACAGGTTGACAGGTCACCGTGTGGATCAGGAGTCACGGCAAGGACGGCTCTACAGTATTACAAAGGTCATAGAAAAATAGGTCAGAAGAGACGGTTCAGGGGGCCTAGTGGAGCTATGTTTACTACCAGCGTCGTTAAGGTAGTGTCGTACGGGGAGTACAAAAACGCTGTCGTAGTGGAGGTTTCTGGGAAGGGTCATTACTCAGGAAGTTCAAAGTTCACCCTGGAAGATGACGATGAAATAGGCCAAGGTTTTATTTTGACCTGAGATGAAATTATTGAATATACAGACACATAAATTTGAGTTTGAATCGTTGCCCAGGTAACCTGGACAATATTAGTTGATATGGAACAAATAACTTGAATCCTTGGTTTTATGAACCTTACTCAACTATATATCAAATCACATGTAGATATATGCGATAATTGAGTAAGAAAAATGTATTTTTTTTTACTGGTTTTGTTCCATTAAAATGAATTTCGTTCAAAAGCTGCAATTGTGTACCTTGTATAATCAATTCCATTACATTCACATGGCACAATGTGTATGTATATTTACCATGAATTAACAAGTATTAAATAACTATAAATTAAGAAGTCAGTCTATAATCCCATTTCATAGCCATTTCATCACATCTTCTTTATATTTTAGAAGACATAATCAAATATGATATTAAACAGACTAATAAGTTGTGAATCCAAAAATATAAATTTTAGCGAAATTTGAGCTTCAAACTGGAGTCGACATTGTTCTGAAATTTTACTTATAAACCAAGAAATAAGACTGTTTCATCAGTGATGGGCCCGAGACCTTTACTTTCCATTTTCTTTATTTTGTCATATACGGATTTCATGGACCCGACTTTGTGCATAGACTCATGCATACATACACTGCTACCATAGAGATGGAATTACAAATATGGATAATATTAAGAGAAAATATCCATACAATGACAAATATGGATAATGACCATATCCCTGTATGCAGCACAAAATCGATAATTCAGAAAATCAGAAACCGAAGGCATACAAAATCAGGATAAAACAGGAACCAAAACAAACAAAAACTTCCACTACATGAAAAGAAGCGAACTCCCGATATTGGAGTGAGATAAGGATTTAAGAAATGAATCTTATATTTTTTCTGTTGATGCAGGTATCACCCGAAAAATTGGACAGAAAACTGCATCAATGCGCGTAGCGCGTTGATGCAAAAGTTTTCTGTCCAATTTTTCGGGTGATACCTGCATCAACAGAAAAATATAAGATTCATTTCTTATCATTTAATTATGGAAAACAGACTGTTTTCTTGGATCTAAAAACAATCAATCACCGCACTATATTTCGTAAGTCGGAAGGTTTCGCAGTGATACGTCTGCCAAAACAAGTTATGGCAGCCGCCATGATTCAAACAGCGAACGATTGTCTCTCTATATCTTTGGAATAAGGACTAGTTTGAGCAAATTCTACATGCACTGTTAATTTTTGAGTAAGTAGAAAAGAAATTGTACCCTTGAAATGATAAGCAAACATCTACAAATTGTATTTTTAGCAACGATTTCATTCGTGTTTGAGGGAACCCCCAGTTCTAAAAATAGTTCTATAAATAGACTTCCGTGAAAAATTGTGTTGATCGATGTATCAACAAAATTTCTCAGCCAATCAGAATCTTCGTTTCTTGAAAATGACAATGGAAATTAAATGATAAGATATTGAATAAAAATAAATAAAAATGACACATAAATGACATCAGACAAAACTACAAACCACAAAAAGACACAATAATATTCACTATAACATTATACAATACAATCGAAACCGAAGTACAGAAACATAATTATGATTCAAATATTAATGACAATACATAAAAGGAAGGAGACCAATGCGCATCCGTCGCCGACTTTGGACGGTCATCTGCTATTAGCAAATGGCGTGGTTACCCGGATTACATGCGCACAACCCTACAATTTATCCAGATACACAGAGGTCTCCATAGACGCACAATTGTTGTGTAAACATAAAACCTCTAACTGTAAGGTGACATCACAAACGAGATAGTTAATGAGAAGATAACGATAGTAATCGATTTAGGTCAAGTTCATCTTCTTTCAAGTGTTTAATGTCTTCAAATTCATTAGCATCATTTTAGAGCAGATAAATTTACGAAACGTGTGACAAAATGGCCAAGTTAAACACAGTAGAAACCACTGTTTCTATTACTAACAGATAAGGAAAATCATTCATGTCCTACATAAACAATTTTAAAAGTCATCAAGTTCAATAGCATCGTTTAAGAATTTGCAGCATGAACCAGACATGCACGTTTCGGGTACTTAACCCTCGTCAGTGATCCTCAATCTAAGCAATGTAATAAGACCAAAGAGTGAGAAAGTTATTATGTCCAAAAATGTACCGAAGGACGTTACAGGATGGATGGAAAATGATGCTACAGGACCCACGTTTTAGAAATTTCAAGAAATTTTGAAAACAGAAATTTTCGAATGCGTTGAAGAAACGATCAACAGAAGTTGATCGAACTTGGATCACAGACCAAAATGGCAAGTTTGTATGTAAATTATGTATAATTATTTTAAGCATCAATATTATTCATGAGCTCATATCTAAAATGTATAATAAACATTATGACATTAAGTGTTTTGAATACATTTCCCTGACATGGTCGCCATAGCACCTTCTATGTAGACATAACCTCAAACAGTGCCTGTTTTTATATATTGTGATCATTTTCGTACGTGAACATCGATGGCGGATGCGGCTAGCTAACAGGGGATGCTTACTCCTCCCGGGCACCTGGTCCCACCTCTAGCTTTCTAGGGGTCCATCGATACTCAATTTCGTGCTTTATTCTGAGTGCTGTTGAGATTATCGTCAGGATCTTCTTTTAACTCTTTAACATTCTGCACAACTAGTTCCAATTTACAGGGATCACTGTGAGTTCCTTTACTCAAGATAAAGATATATTCTATGTGGAAATATAGAGAAAAAACCCGGAGATTTTTTATAGTAAAGTAGATTTGAAATTTCAACACAAAAAAATGAAATGGTAATTTTTGACAACTTCCTTCCAAGCACCTCATTCTGATAAATGATAAATCATTAATTGTCAGTCTTTAGAAATTGAATAAAACAATGAATTTATTTCAATATACGAGGGCTACCGTAAAGCTCGTAGACAAGTCTTCAATTGAGGAAAATTAGCGTCAAAGATATTCATTTTTAGTATAATTATTATCATATACTATTTGCGAATTATGAAATGTAAACAATTATCATATTTTTATTTAATTATAAGAACTATGACTTCGTAATTAGACATAGGGTGGTGACCCGGAGCACGGTATTTTTTTGTTACCGAAATATGCTGTTTATCTTTATTTTTTTCATTTGCATTTTGTAAAATTCCGCGGATAAAACGATAATTTTTACATTGTGATGTTGACAATAATTATGACATCACCCATGCAAAATTTGAATGTTCAGATGACAAATATGGATAATGACCATATCCCTGTATACAGCACAAAATCAATAATGCAGAAAATCAGAAACCGAAGGCGTACAAAATCAGGATAAAACAGAAACCAAAGCAAACAAACAAAAACCTCCACCACATGAAAAGAAGCGAACTCCCGATATGAGAGTGAGACCAGGTGCCCAGGAAGAGTAGGCATCTCCTGCTTGCATGAGAGTTTCAAGATGACAGAGAAAACCGGATCTGAAGGTAATAGGATGTGATCGTCATTGTTCGAAAAAAAACCTGACGTTTTTCCGAGAGGCGGAGCAGAGAGCAGTGATAAAATTTTGTATAGGCTTCAGAAAAACACCGACAGAGACTCATAGACTCCTAAAACAGTCGGAAAAAAAATGATAAAACTAGTTTCTCATAAGTCTTCAAGTGGCAAAGGGGATTTTTGGATGTTAGGGAAAGTTTGCAGGACGATATATGAGCTAGAGAAGACTTTGTATAAAAGAAATAAGTGCTTTTAAATGAAGAACATGACGTGACTCATAGTGATCGGCGACAAACAATTCGAGAAATTGCAGTTAATTGTAAAATTTAAAAATAAATCGTGCATAAGATTTTATCCCATGATCTTACGACGAGTCATGTCTGTCCTGGATGGGTTCCGATACATGTTTAGAAAATAAATTTAGCGAGGAGAGTAGAATTGTAGAAACAGTTTATAACGGATAACGTCAAGGGTTCTCATGCTAGTGCTCCGGGTATGAGGAAGTGTCCTTTTTATATTGTATAGAAATATAACTATTTGTGCTTTGTTTCTGTTAAAATTTTACTTATCATTGATATGAAACTTGAATTTAATAAAGATGATACTTTCATTTATTTTACCATTGTTTGCCAGATTTTACCAAGGCAGTCAACGAACTTTACGGACAACCCTCGTATAGTAATTAATCCTAACGTTATTCTAAATTACATGTATAAGATTTGCATGAGTTCATTTATTTTTCATAGGAAAAATATGACAGCTATAATCCATTAATGTTACTTTGACAAATTTATATCAAATTATGAAAGGGCCCTTATTTATATCATTCATGAGTGATTTTAACCTAAAATATGATGACAGGAATCAACTAGTATTCTCTTCAGATTTTCTCCATGATATGCATCATAGGGATTTATCGCGCTTCGCGGTTGCTTGATGTACTATGCATGGGTTAAATTATGTTTTAACTCGGATTCTATAAAAAAAAAATCGATAATTCATCGTTTCAGTCTTCAGAAATAGCTTAATCAATGTCAAAACCCATTTTCTGCGGTATGTTACAATAGATTGTTTAATACCGGATCTTCATACAAAATTTGAAATCTACCTCCTACCGCTTATCTACGAGCGCCGCATTTCTAGGTCGGACACAAAGGTGTCTGGTGATTATCAGGCAGTAGCGACCAAATTTGGGCACCACTCGACCATTTAATGATCCGAACATTCAAAGACATACAACTGCATTATGTCACCTCGTCACATGCTTGGTACCATCTCAAACATCGCTGGTATATCAAAACCCCCTCATATAGCTACCACTCGCATATATATTCAATTTGAAGACGTATAACATTTATACCACTTGGCGAGTGTCACTGCTGGGGGACCAGGAGTCCCCGAGGGCACATGTAGCCAAGTTCGATCAATTCCGGTTGATCGTTTCTTCAACGCATTCTAAAGTTTCTGTTATCAAAATTTCTTGAAATTTCTAAAAAGTGGGTCCTGCAGCATCATATCCCACCCATCCTGCAACGTCTTTTGGTACGCCTTTTCGACATAGTAACTTTCATACTTTTTTGGCATATTACATTGTTTAGATTTGTTGATCACTGACGAGGGTTAAGTACCCGAAACGTGCATGTCTAGTCCATGCTGCCAATTTGTCTGTTCTTAAATGATGCTATTCAATTTAACGTTTAACATACATAATTTTAACATGTTATTATTTCATCTCACTGATCATATGTTTTTCTTATTCAAAGTTGATCGTTAAAATGCTTTATTTGAAATTCTATCAAGCATATTAGGGTGGTTATTCAATGTAATATTATGTCTTTCAGATGTTCGTATCATTAATTTGTCGAGCGGTGCATCAAGTTGATCACTGCATGATGCCAGATTATCACCAGAAACCTTTTTGTCCGACCTAGAAATGATGTACTTTTTAGAGATGCTGTAGGGGGTATGTCTCGGCTTGTAAGGGATGTATTGATTTCAAATTTTGTATGAAGATCCAATGTGAATTAATCTGTCGAAATATACAATAGAAAAGGGATTTTAAGATTGTTTAACCTACCTTTGAATATTAAAACGATGACTCGTCGATTTTTCGATAGAATCCGAGTAAGAAACCTTTACAAAACCCATAGTGCATCAAACAACCACAGAAGCGATAAATCCCTAGGGTATGCATTTGTTACGCGTCTTCAAATTGAATAGCAGCATTCATAAATTTGCAGACCTGCACGTCTCGGTTACGTCATTGATCCTCAATCTAAACAATGTTATATGATCAAAGAGATGTAAAAAAGTACCGAAAGACGTAGCAGGATGCTACATGACCCACGTTTTAGAAATTTTAAGAAACTTTGATAACAGAAATTTTCGAATGCGTCGAAGAAACGATCAACCGAAGTTGATCGAACTTGTCTACATGTGCCCACGGGGACTCCTGGTCCACCAGCAGTGACACTCACCAATTACTACAAATGTTAAAAGTCTTCAAATTCAATAGCATCATTTAAGAACAGATAAATTTGCAGCATGGACCAGACATGCACGTTTCGGTTACTTCATAGTAACTATCGTAAATGTTTCTCTTCAATTTACGCATGTTGTGTTTCTGTACCGAGTGAGCCAGCGAAAAATGGAAAATTTGTTGAAATTTGACTTCAAACGACAAATTAAGTCTACACATACTAGTTTTAAATAGCCAAACAAATGTACCTTACTTTGACGATTTTAGAGGGGATGCGGCTCCCACGCCCCTCTTAATGCGCCAATGAAAATGCACACTAGCTATGCACAGGCGGGAAGATCGCATGGATATGCGTATGCGCTTTAAAAAAAAATCAAGGATTTTAAGGGGGGACGTGCGGCCCCCCACGCCCCCTCTTAATCCACCAATGAAAATACACTAGCTAGCTATGAAAGATCGCCTGGATATGCGTATGCGCATCTAAAAAAATCAAGGCTAATTACATTAATTAAACACTCGTATTCTGAAGTCTAGGTAAAGCAACTCCTGGCTATCGATTAAAACAATGATAATTGTCAGATTATGAGAATTTTATTTTTTCCAAGAATTTTTCCGACACGAGTGTTAAATCAATGTTATAAGCCTTGATTTTTTTAAAAGCGCATATGCATATCCAGGTGATCTTTCCGTCTGAGTAGCTTTGCTTAGAATTGATACGTCATGCATATTTTAAAATGTGTAACGCACCAGAAGCATAGCTAGTGCTTAATTACCGTTACACAGACACCTGTGAGAAAATGGCTAAGTTAAACACGATTGAAACTACGGAAATGCACACGGGCGGGGAGCCTTTGCGAATCATAGAGAAAGGATACCCCGAAATCAAGGGCAACACGATCTTAGACAAGATTCGATATTTGAGAGAAAATCTGGATATGTATAGAAAATTTCTGATGTGGGAGCCGCGCGGCCACTATGACATGTATGGCGTATTGTTGGTGTTACCAGACATAGAATCTGCCGATTTCGGGACAATATTTCTGCACAATGAAGGGTACGGTACAATGTGCGGACACGCAGTAATTGCACTCGGTAGATACGCCGTGGATAAGGGGCTAGTGAAGAATCCACAGACTCCAGAAACAAAGATCAATATACAGTGTCCGTGTGGACTGGTGGAAGCTTACGTGGAATACGACGGCGTAAAGACGGAGAATGTTCGTTTCCAAAGCGTACCATCGTTCGTATACGCAACAGGTAACAATCATACACGCCGAACTTTCGGCCTCTTGAATTTTTCACATTACGTATATTCTTTGTGTAAAAACATAGGTGTATGACACTCATTCTTTAGATGAAATATTGTGAAACCGTTTTAAACAGGAATGGATGGTTTAACTTCTTTTTGGTATCTTAAAAATTCAGGGGATGTGATTGACAAAATAGAATCAAGAAATTTTCAAGAAAATACGATTTCTTCGTATGGCTTTTCCAATATGCACACCGCGCTTCCTCAAGACAAAATTTATGATCGATTGTACAAACTCATTAAATGGTGTTTTGATCGAGAGAGGAAAACTTATATTTGTACATCTGAATTAAAGGTTTTCTTTTCGGCTACAGAATACGAATCATAGAAATCATAGAAGTGTAGTAACCCGTGTTTTGCCTTGTACTTCCTCTTGGACAACAATTATGTAGGATTTGGTGAGAAACTCTACAAGCACGTTGTAGGGATCCATATGGGTACTAATTCTGCGCCTCTTGATGCAGATTTATTTTTATACACGATATCCAAAATCTACAAAAGCAAAGAAAAAATTTTGATTTGATATATATATATATTTCAAATACAATGCAAGTACCTGCACGATATTCTAACTATCGGCAATCCTGTTTTTGAAAAGTATAGAATTGTCATCTATCCACAAGAATTGACTCAAAACAAGGCAAACATTACAAACACAGAAACACCATTTTTGGACCTAAATATCAAAATTGTTAATGCAGAGATTCCATTCATTCTAAATTGAAAGAAAGACTCGCAAAAATTATAAGTTATGCGTTTACAAGCAAGATCGACAATCGCAAATACAAATTTATTGCTGTTAACTACGACAAAACCTATAAAAAAGTCCGATTCTGAAAACAAGTACCATGAAACAGATATTATTCAGATGTTAAACTTCCGTATCGACAACATTTTTGTGGTGTTTGTTGGAAAGGTATTCCAATGGGGACCAATTGTACCCCCACTCCTTGGCGACATTTTTCTTTACTCGTACGAAGCTGAATTCATTTAATCTTTGGTCTCTGAAGGGAAAAGATACTTAGCTTCTGACTTTAACTTCACTTACAGATATAAACTAGTAGACGATGTGTTGTCCATCAACAATCCAAAATTCGCGGATTACTTTTGCAGAATCTATCCGTCGGAGCTTGAAGTCAAAGAAACTACAGAAACAAATAATTCAGCATGCAATTTGACCCTCCAACGATTTTTGGCCATATTTTTCACTTAGACACGCTTCTGAATAAACCCTACATAAAAATTGGAGTCTCCCATGTTTGGCAAGAGGAAATTAAAAGTTTATATTTTAGATGGCGCTAGGAAAATTCACTTTGGCTTTACTCAAATTGTTTGACATTGATATTGACAATTTCAACCACTAGGTTGGTATCGCCACTGGTAGACTGCAAGTCCCCAAGGATATCGCTTGCCTAGTTTTAGTGTTTACGCACTGCATTGAAATATATTCTAAATTTTCGGTCATCAAATTAGATCTAAATTTTTAAAACTAAGGGGTTATCTCCATCATTGCATTACTCTGTCCTTATCTGGGTTTCGGCATAATTTTTTTCGGTCATGTTTAGAATTAAGATTCTTGCGCCTTCCCTCCAACGATTTTTGGCCATATTTTTCACTTAAATACGCTTCTGAATACACCCTGTTTGTTTGGTTCCAGTTTTTACCCTGATTTTATATGCCTTCGGTTTGTGATTTTCTTTTTCATAGTAGAAATTCATAAGTTACAAAAATGTTTTTGGTCAAGGTTTTCGCTTTCACAAACTAGTTAAGAAAATTAACTGGAAATTATTGTCAACTTCTTTTGAAATTCGGAGCCATACAAGCAACAAAGTATATTACCTCGGGTATTTCACAACATGCATTGGATAATAAGAAAGATCAAAGGTAGTCAAAATTACCATCGGAATGGCGTTAGAATCACCAAACGCCTTTCACACCATGGACACCAGAACGGCACTGGGCTTGGTACTGGACCAATCTGCAGCCTTAATTGTTCCGGCGCATTCTTAAGAATTGCACTCTAACTGACTGTGATGACGACAAGACTCCATGACGGGCCCTGTCCAAACCTCTTTAAAGAAGACTGGGCCCCAAGCACCTGTCCTCTCTGAATGTCAGTCGGACTCCTCATATGATCACATGCATGAGCTCGCTACAGCCGGCAGAGCACGGACTGTATTCCGTATGCCTTCTGTTTTTCATATCCATTTACATCCGGTATCCATCTGTGTTCCTTGTGTCGCTGCATCATGTTTTCTGTTTATATGTTCATCTTACAGTGAGGTTATTTTACACCACAGTTGAGCGTTCTTGGAGACCTCTGGGTAATCGTAAAGTGGGAGGGCTGTGCGCTCGTAATCCGAATAACCACACCGTCTGCTACTTGTGTGGCAGATGGTCGTCCCAAGTCGGCACCGAATGCCCATTGGTATCGTTGGTTTATGTGTGGTCTTTTGTTTTTCATGTTTCTATGGAGTGAGAGTTCCTTGTTCCTTTTGCTCTCTTTCTGAGCGTGTCTGCTCTGTTTTTGCATTGGGTGTTTTGGAGTTTTGTCGTGGATGCCGCACCCGAGTGTTGCTGGAGATCCCCTCCTCTGTTCAGTGCGAAACATCAGTAAATACATTGTTTCTTTACGTATTTCTTATTGCCCTTGTTTGGACGCATTCTATTTACATTCGAGTATATGTCATGCATCTGTGCATAAAATCAAATCATATACCGGTATAATGCACAAAGACTAGCGTTTTTTTTAAATTTCGAACTCAATAGGACTATAAATATTTTATTTTCCATAGATGTGGATGTAGAGGTAGAGGGCTTTGGTACAGTAAAGGTTGATGTTGTTTATGGTGGCACATTCTACGCCCTCGTTCCAGCTGAACGTTATGGTTTAAACGTCCGGAAATCGAGTGTAGATGAGCTAAGACGCGCGGCTGGTAATACAACAGGTATACATATAAAAATGAGAAAGGGATTTTAGAGAAAGGGAGGGGATCGGTTTCTCTTCCGTGTGGGTTGCTCAGGGAAATAGGGGCACCTGCATGCAAGGGTTTGATGACTAGATGAAATGTTTGAAGAAAGGAAAGATTGAACAAGTCTACGTTGCACTGACCACAGCGAAGAAACAAAAGAAAACTCACAAAATTACTCTACAAATTCTTTGACAGAACGAGAAAACTTAAATAAGAAAGTCAAAACTAATTTAGGTGGCACCACTGAAATGAAAACTCAGGAAATAAGGGAGTAATTCTATTAAGATGCCAGCTAGGTTTACAAAGATCAAATGCAATGTGACAGAAATAGCACAGGAAATTCGAAGGTGTGGATTAGCAGACCAGAAGATGAAATGAATGAGGTTGGCTGCAGTAAGGAATATTCATGAGTGAAGAAAGGAAAATCAAAAATGTATTTTCCTTCCTTTTTCCTTGGCATCAGTCCTGCATGTAGGACTGATGTCTTCATTTCGAAAGATAAAGCTGCAGAAATTTTGGCTATGAGTAAAAATGGGGGATGGAAAATTCACGCATTTTAGATGATTATTATGATTTATTTAGTTGATTAATTAGTTGATTATTAGTCCCCGAGAGCACATGTAGCCAAGTTCGATCAACCTCGATTGATAGTTTCTTCAACGCATTCGAAAATTTATCAAAAGTTCTTGAAATTTCAAAAACGTGGGTCCTGAAGCATCATATCCCACCCATCCTGCTACGTCTTTCGGTAAATTTTTGGACATAACTTTCACTCTTTGGCCTTATTACATCGTTTAGATTGAGGACCACTGACGAGGGTTAAGTAACCGAAACGTGCATGTCTGGTCCATGCTGCCAATTTATGTGATCTTAAATGATGCTATTTTCATTCCTATATTCCTTACCACTGCGATCTCTGCACTCCTAGTCTTTTCTCATTCTCTGTTGACTTAGACAGTTTGAGGCGATCCTACAAGGTAGAGCACCCCGAGAGTCCGGACCTGGAGTTTATATTTGGGACTATAATGACCGACGGGAAGGACGAGTTCTCGGAGGATCCAACAGCAAATGTGTGTGTTTTTGCTGAAAGGGAGGTAGGGATATGCCATGATTCAATGTACATGTATATCCACTTCAGATTGGAAAGAACGCAAAAAGTAAGCAAATTACAGACCAATTCACAAGTAGGAATGAGACAAGGTACACAAAAGGATTAAATATTTCTAAATCCGAGTACAGAATATTGAAAACACATCCAGCAACACACTGACCACAGCGGAACACTACACAGAAGTACTGAGGTGCACTCAAGACCTCTGTGTAGCTTTGTGTGAGACCAGGTGTCCATGAAGATTTCTCGTCTTCAGTAACAATTTTCTAAAGTTCACAGCTAAACATTGTACAATGATAATGAGGACGTACTCCTTGTCAAGATAACCAGGAGCAGAACAAGGCATCCAGGATAAAACATCAACGGATACTTGAACAGGTATTCAACAAGAGTAAGTTTCTTTTTTGTCACTCGGTGTACAGGGATGGAATATCATACATCCCTGGATATCCAGGAGTGATACCAGGTGTCCAGAAGGAGAAAGCTTACACTGTCTACTACATTACACAAAGTGGACACAGAGGTAAACTTTACAAACTCCAGGATAGACAAGAGTGAGAAAAGGTGTCATGGAAAACAGATGGTAATCTGTAAATAATCAGGAATAATAAAAGTTGTCCGAGATATAGAAATAAGTATCTGTCACCTTAGTAGACTAGAGCTGAGTACGTAGATTGACACTCAAAGACCCCTGGTAAACCAAGAGTGAGACCAGGTGTCCAGGAGGAGTAATGTATCAGTTTGATTTTTTTTTTGTCAAGCTCTAGGTATCTGGATAATTAAGAGTTAAAGGCTTGTCAGTCACAAGAAATGTGTTATTTGATTATGCTCGATTTAACCTTGCCTTTCCTGTCATTATATTACAGGTTGACAGGTCACCATGTGGGTCAGGGGTCACAGCAAGGACGGCCCTACAGTATTACAAAGGTCATATAAAAATAGGCCAGAAACGAAGGTTTAGGGGACCCAGTGGAGCCATGTTTACTACGAGTGTTGTTAAGGAAGTGACATATGGGAAGTACAAAAACGCCGTCGTAGTGGAGGTTTCTGGGAAAGGTCATTACGTGGGAAGTTCAAAGTTCACCCTGGAAGATGACGATGAAATAGGTCAAGGGTTTATTTTGAGATGAAATTAATGAAATTCAATATACGACAGACACATAATTCAATAAGTGGTAAATGTTACCATGGGTACCAGTACAATAGGAGTACATGTTTATCATACTCAAATCCTTGGTTTTATGAACCGTACTCAACTTTAATCATTATCATCAAATAACATTTATTTTATACAAATAAGAAGTAAAATTCTTTAAGCTTTTTTCAAAAGTAAAATGTATTTCCTTCGAAAGTTAGTGTACATTTTATAATCATTTCCATTGCATTCACAATTAGGTACAATATATGGATTCACAAGTAATAAATAATAATGAATGTTAAAATAAGTCTGTCTTTATTCTCCACTTCAAAGCCATTTCCTCACATTTTTTTTAATATGTTACAACACATAGTCAAAAATGAAGAAAAGAAACAAAATTCAAAGCACTAACATCAACAATTCATAAAATTTGATAAAGAAAAAATCAATCTTTTAACATGTTTAACATAGTAAGATATAAAATAACAATTCATGATGCAGCTTTCAAGCTGGTCATTTCACGTTTCATGAATGAACATCTATGCAAGCCATTTATACTGACATAATGACGAGACAATGCAAAGACCTCTGATGAACTATAAGAGATACAAGGTGCACTTTATCATTAATTATAGGTATGACACTTGTAGTGAAATGCCAACTCAGAAATGGGCATTCATAGACCTTATGTGGACTAGATGATACATCAATGTATCATTGTTATTATTTATTATTCATGTAAGTATGGCACTTGTGATGAAATACTGTAATGGACATTCAAAGACCTTATTTGGACTAGATGAGACACCAGGTGTACTCATTGTTATTATTTATAATACATTTAAGTATGGCACTTGTGATGTAATACTAGTGGGTAATCAAGACCTTATGTGAACTAGATGAGATACCAGGTGTACTCATTATTATTTGTTTTACATGTAAATATGGCACTTGCGGTAAAATACTATTGTGCACTCAAAAACCTTATGTGACGCAGGAGAGATACCAGGTGTACTCTAGAATCTGAATGTGACACTTGTAACAAATAAATAATGATTTGGACATTCAAAGACCGCTTATTTGCAGTGGACTGCATAATACAAATGTAGTAAATGTTTAAATTCCATCATCACTGGACATAAAATACAATAGTTATCTGAGGCAACTTTTATTACTTAAGGTGGCACTAAAGGTTAATTCATGTCACCGTTTAAACTATTTTTGTATTTGATTTTTTATACAAAGTTTACACATCATGTTGTACATGTATATCAAAATATTAGTTATCATGGAAAAAATACAACTACGCGAGTCCAATTGACCCTTCCGAACGCGGGAAAAATTTGAGAAATTCCATGACGTCACAATGCAATTTCGATGTTTGACCGAGGTTCGAAGCTTGTTTGTCCGAGGTAAAAGCATTGTGACATCACGAAATTTTGCATTTTTTTCCCACAATCGGAAGGGTCAATTTGAAGTTCATGCATCAAATCATCATTTCAAATTTTGGGAAAACCTCAGAAATTTTTCACATAAATCTTCAATTTTAAGGGCAAGGAGGGAGATATCACGGACAAGCAAACAGAAATACATGTAACGTGTGACATCATAACACTGGTCAAAGTATACTGCATAGAAATAACGTTAAAAGTTCAACAAGTTGCATTATATGGCAAAATACAAGTACAGTAACTGTGCTTTGTGATACACAAAAATTCTGATTAGTTTAGTCATGTCCTACATAAAACAAGTCTATGTATAGTTAAACAAAATTCAACAATTTCTGATGTATACATGTAACACAAAATCATGGAATTACAGACAAAATGGCAAGTTTGCATGTAAACTTACAATTATTTCAAGCGCCAGTATTATTATAAGCTCAAATGTAAAACATCATATAAACAATAAACAACAACGGAGTTTGCGAAAACACAAAATTACAGAACACCCAAAGCTTAAATCATTTCAATATATAATGTAAGAAATGTAACACTTTACACCAAAATCTTATTCAAATTTAGATTATTATTTCAAATTCTTTTGTGACAACCATGAAGTTAAAATTTCTACACAACTCATAAACGTATCAATTTGCATATGTTGGGTCATAGTGATTTCCCTTACTCAAATATTGAGTATTTGCGGAATACAGAGTTATTTCCCATTTGAGATGGTATCTGACTTAAAACCATTATGACGTCATGAAAATGATACGGTAACGTCAAATTTTTAACGTCATTTCAGGACCATTTCCATAAATTTTGATAACATCATAATTACTATAAGTCAGATACCGTCCCAAATGGGAAGTAACTCTGGTTTTCGAAAATAGGGAATAGGTATATCTTATGTGGAAATATAGGATAAGTATAGGATTTTTTCATGAAATAGGAGATATAAAACTTCAAAACTAAAACTGATTAGCAATTAACAGAAATTCCTTCAAAGTACCTCCCTTTTATTTCATACTGTCTTCAAGGATTAAATAAAACTAAAGTAACTGATTTTTCAAAATTATACGTGACAGATATAATGATACAAATCACATTAGCATAACAGAATTTTAGGTAAAGCAACAAAAATTTCATAAACAATTTTTCTCACATTTGAGCCCGAAATAAAGTATGTACACTCATACTAAATTATAAGACTTTCATGGGTTCATTTATTTTTCATATGAAAAATATGACATCTTTAACACATTAATGTTACTTAAACAAATCTAAAAGTATGAAAGGGCCCTGCATGTTATGAATATTTCAAATATGATAACAGAAACCGTTTCTCTTCAGATCATTTCCATGATATGTTTCGCTTCAACTTTCACATGTGGCGTTTCCGTCCCTCACTCGACAAGCCCATGTATCACTAGTTAACTGATGGATCCACTTCTTTTGTTTGGTTCTCTAATGGTTTCCATTCTACGTCATCTAGTTTCCGTCTTAGAATCCTGATTAAGAGAAAATAGGAATTAAGCATGATTTCAATGTAAAGTTTTACAGCAGGTTCATGTTAATAGTGTTTAAAACTGAAAATATGCAGAAATAAAAGGGTACTGTAAACCGCCTTTTTTCGTGAGCCTTTTATTTTCGCGAATCTAAAACGCTGCGAATATATCCTAAGACAATAATAATAAGTAATAAGTTACGTACATAAGCTGTCACTAAAATAAAATGCCACGAACCAGTCACCTCATTTGAAATCGTGAACTAAATAGAACGCCGCCATAAAGGACGGCTTACAGTATTTAGGTATTGCACTCTTGCCTTGAAAAGGCATCTATTCATTTATTATCTATCAGATCAGATGGATATACAGGATGAGCAATAAGTTAGCTAGAATCATCTTGCATTCAAAATATATGTCACTAAGAATTAATTTTTGTTAAAATAAGACAGGCAAACACAGGGTCTCATGTCCCCCTAGCTTCACAAAATCTGAGTACAAATGTTAAAAAATCATTCCAAGGAATGCATGTGTCACCTATGAAACATAGAGACACTCAGGAATCACTTTTATAGGGTGTGACATCCAAGTGTGACAGACAGACGGACAGACAGATAGACAACGGACAAAGTGATCCCTAAGTGTCGCTATGCTATACAAAAATTATTGTATTCAATCAAGAAAAAGATACCACCTGGGCAACACAAAGCGCAGCATCCCCTCACAAAATTGGTAGGTCAATATCAATGTGACTTCTATTCTGTGTACAAGGATTTTCATCATTTCCAATCTGTCACCTTGACCTTTGACCTATGACCATGAAAATCAATAGGACTAAGTCTCTAGTCATAAGCAATAGGGGTATGAAGTTTGGTCAAGCTCCAATCAAAACTGTGCTCTCAAGGCTGTACACAAGGATTTTTAACCATTTCCAATCTGTGACCTTGACCTTTGACCTTGAAAAAAATAGTGTTCTTCCTCTTGTCATAAGCAATAAGTGTATGAAATTTGGTTAAGATCAAATCAAAGCTGCAACCTCTAGGTTGTATACAAAAGTGTGACACACTAACACAAAAACAACGGCATTACTATGTTCCCCTGCAACTAAAAATGGGAAAAAAATCTTCTTACAGAGCTAGTATTATGATCACTACAAACACTCCAGACATTAGGAGATAAGCGATCCCGGGGTAAATGGCGACCGTGTCTTTATAAATACCGCCGAACATAACACTGGAGATGGATGTAGACAGCATCTCTATACACGATACTCCCGCAAATAGTGAACCTAAAACAAAGAAAACAGTAAACATATGTTTGTTCTTTCTATTCAATGTCTGAAATCCAATTATTAATAGCTACACCCAATTACTAATAGCTATGACTTATTTTCCTGATTCATTATGCAAAACTATAATTATCAGTGACATCAATTTTCAATACTAATTCATGTCATATGCAACATGCAATTTCATTGGCTGCTGTTGTTGAATTTGCGGTATAAAATTTTAATGTTTTATGCCTTCAAATCAACAACGATATCACGTCCTAATCAATGCTGCATAGTGATACCATGAAATATGTGCCTAAAATGATTGAATTTGAAATGAGGATAAAATCATTTGTAATTGAGTAATTTGCAGGCATAAAATTATATCATATATGGTCACAAGTACCCGTTTTACTACTCCACTGGCGAATCGCAGTAAAACTGAATTTGCGAATATATATCATACGATAAGACTGAAGCAGATAATATATCATACAATATATTCCTGTAAATTATTCAAATACAAACATTTTATTCCCCTAAATACATGTAGTTTTGGATGTTTAAGAATAGATCAAATGCTATAATCTAGAATTTGCATGCACTCAAGAGGGCACTTGTAAAATGAAATGAAGTTCTATACCACAGAGAGTGATAAATTACCAACAACAACTGTTCACACTTGGTGTCTTTTCACTGTAAGTATTGAATCACGATCTTACCTTGCTCATCTCCCTTGGTCAGTCTTGACATGATACTTCTAGTGATAGGAATGGACAGCAGGCAGACTGCACCAAAAACAGCCGCTACAACAAACAAATTGTATATTGATTAATGCTTTTTGGTTTCAGTTTATCAAATAAAATGAAATGAATCAATGTAGGATTGCATTAGATATGATGAAAATATCATTTTCTGTATTAACATAATTATATTTATTTAATCTTTATGCATTTTGTAGCTCAAAACAGAAAATATTGAGATGTGCTTTTCAAACGAATTCAATATTTTTACTACCTGGATAATATAATTATTTATCATATTTATGGTGGGTAATGTATTTTGATTGCAAGACTCATTATGTACTTACAAATATAAACCATCCAACTTTCCACTGATGTTCCAAAAACAATATACGATGTAAAATATGAAAGAGATCCTAAAATGATGAGTTCAATGTCTTTGTTCTGAGCTATACATCTATTGGCAGAATATACAGTAAGTACGGAACATATCCACCGTATAATGGTTCGTGTAAACTCGAATATCGTATAGTGAAGTTCTGACCAGCAGAAAGGTTTGTTGAAAAGGAACAGAGAGTTGGTTGCGGTGGTACCGAACCCTGCCGCAAACGTCAGGAACAAGATGAATAGCAAAAGGATAAGCTTCCCTCTGCGATTGGTCGGAGTCTCCTTGAAATAAAACTGGAAGCTGCGGAGAATGTAGCGGAAGTAACATGTTTTCAATAGCGGCATTCGTTGTCCGCGTAAAGTATCTGGTATGAACAGAATGCAGAAAATCATTCCTAGCACACATGAGAGAGTTGCAAATAACATAGGGTATATGAAGTTAATATATTTTATTACGATGCCAGTTAGAAGTTGGGCAGTGGCAAGAGAAGATGCAGTGATACCTTCCATTATAGATATACGTAGAGCTCTCTGCTTGCCGGGCGTAGTTATGTCCGTTATAATGCTGAAAGTTGCCATGGTAACGGCACCATAAAAACCAGATAGGCCCTCTATCGCGTTGGCAAGATAGAAAAGTCTGAAAGACAACTTGGCTTCAATCACTATCACGTACAGGATATTCTTAATCAAAAGTCCAGTGAAACACAACATCAATGCTAATTTTCTGCTATATTTATCGGCTATGGATCCTAAAAATAAAGTTGGTATAAATGAGGGTAACGCACTTGTCAGAGCTAAATATATAAATTCCTGGGATGCCGCTTTCTGAATAGCAATAGTCGTGTTGTCCAAAGCACTTGAATTATCACATGGTCTCTCATCTTGCTTCACAAAATCCTTCACACCGTAATCTGCGGCAATTTCATTGTAGATGTAAAATTGAGATACTGGATTTGCGATGATAAATGAGACAAAAAACATCGTGGTTACAAGTTCGACAGGAACACATCCCCTGAAGCATCCTATCAAAGGCTTGTAGTCTGTGTGGCTCTTCCCCTCTTTGGTATTGTACGAGTTTGACCTAGTATGGCCATCTTCGTTCACCGCAGAATCCATCTGAAACAAAATAATGAAATTCAATAAAATCTGCTTGCACATGTTGCAAGTACATGCACTTCTAAAATGGTTTTATTATTATATAATTTATTCTGCTTGCAAGTACATGTACTTCTAAAATGGTTTTACAATTATATTTAATGCATGTACAACCTGTACTCTAATTTAATTCGTGGTAAAAGCAAGGACAGTTATTAGAAAAAATAGTTGCCACAGTCACCTAATACTCGACTGCATGACAAAATGTCTTTAATGGCAGCCTTTTTTTAAACTCCCTTTTTATACATAAGTTTGATCATGTAGCACTTAAATTTTGCTCAACGTTGGCTTCTAAAAGCAAAATCACTCAAACCGAAAAAGTAGATCAAGGTCATTTCATGAAAGTTTGATCAAAGATACATCCCATATGGAAGTTTGGAACATGTTGCACTTATATTTTGCTCAATATTGGCTTTTGAAGGCAAAATCACTCAAGCGAAAAAAGTATGTCAAGGTCATTTTGATCAAAGATACATCCAATATTTAAGTTTGGTAAATTATAGCACTTATATTTTGCTCAATATTGGCTTTTAAAGGTTCAGATAAGCAGATAATGTAGGTCAAGGTCATTTTAAAAAAAGTTTGCTCAAAGATACATCCATGTGTAAATCAAATTAAAAAGAAAATAATGTATTATCACTAAAAAATATTTGATAAAATTTCAACATCTGAAGACATTATTGCTATCTGCCTTAAATACAATCTCAATATTTGCCTTATCATTCGAAATTATCTTGAAGATCCCGACCCCAGGGGCTACATCCCAATCTGGTAATATTAAACAAAGTACATGTATAATTAAATATTAACAACAAAAAGAACCAACAGAATACGAATAAAGGAAAGGTAATTGTGTGATCTTAACATCACAACTTAGATGGGGACGAAGATATGGTACTGCAATGGCTCTTTTGTACTAATTTAGTGCAGTGGAGCTAAAATTTGAGAAATGATTGAAATCTCAGTTTTTTCTCGGAAACATCTCATATGTCTGTTTGATATGCCACTAAGGCAACAAAATATAAGGCTTTTATATCTATCTCGTTTATAAATCCTTGGTAGAGACCATTTGTATTAATTACTCTAATTATGTGTCTTAGGGATAGCTAGCTGTTAACTACATAATTTTAAAGGAGTTTTCAACAACTTCTGCACTAAATTCTGATGCTTTATTGACCAAAAAAAGTTAAGTAAGTTACTGCTAGACCTTTGACCTAGATTATAACACATCCTTTGGTTCTGTGCAATATTTCTGTGAAATACTATAAATAACACCTATATGTAACGCAGGGAATGGAAATTGAAGGTCAACTCCTATTTAATGAGACCTTGACCTTTTATCAAGGTAATGGCACATCCTTGGATTCTGCATGGGTAATAATTTTAAGAAAAGCAGATCAAACATCTAGGTCAAGGTCAAAAGGTACATCTGAAGAGAATTATTTCACAATGAATACCTCTGTGAAATTTTAAAGCTCTGTCACTCACCAATGAAAAGTCATAAGGTGCAATAGCAATACTTTGATAAGACAGAAAATGGCCAAAAGATCCTGTTTAGCCACACATATACATGTAGGTTACACTACATAGTATCCACAGTGTCGCATTTGGAATTTGGCTAGGGATGATTTTGTTTTAAATAGGGGACAGATGGGGTCCAGCCTAATTATGAGTTGGATGTTTGTTGGACTGATTTGAGGTCCTTTCCAAGTTGGGTACGGTTGTCCGAAGACCCCAATATTCAATATTGACAATATAGGCATCAGATAAAAAAAAAAAAAACATTGTCAAAGGGGTCGATGAATCGAACTAACACGATATCTATAATGATTTGGGAATCACTACATTTTCATTTTCACGATTTTCTTTTCTTCCTGTTCGTGTCGTTGGTTTCATTTCTTTTTTTTCATTTACTTTTAAATTTCATGGATGCTTCTTTAATTTTACAAGTTATCATCCTCTTTACTTTAAAATTACCCGTTTATTTGGAGATGACAATGCTCCAGTTGATCACATGTGCGAGTTCGCCTTCGTCTCAAAAAACTCTCAATTTTCGAATTTCCTCTGCTTGCCTGTTGTTATGTCAAACCCGAACAGAATTTTTTTATACAAGATATTTTTTCCACAAGACTTGGACTAGGGGAGGGTGTATTTGTTTTGATATTTTCAAACATATTCCTTCTGAGAGAGAGAGAGAGAGAGAGAGAGAGAGAGGGAGAGGGAGAGAGAGAGAGTATTCAATTAGTTTTTTTTTCTATACTTCCGGCTTTTTTTTTTCGTTTTTGTTTAAAAATTGTCCACACTTGAAATATATTTTCCTTCTTGTGAATGCCTAAAATGTACATGTAGCCAATATCCATGGTCAATAAAAATTCATAGACCTTATATACACACTCTTTCATTTCTGTAAAATTGGCCAGTAAAAAAATAAATGGAAATTTTTATCCTTACCTCTGCAGGTCGCTAAACACGAGATTCAAATACATGTACAACTATTTTGAAATATCATAGATTATTGTACCTAAATCATAGATATCGTGAGGGTGAATATGATCATGCGACAAATAGTAACAATCATGAGTATGCATAGAGTATATTTAGGTCGTCGAATATCTCTCGGGTCTTGACGCTCATCCTATTCACGGTAGACCTGTAGACACATTTTTTCCCAGGAGATTCATGCCACCGAGGGAGGGGGTGAGGTGGGGTTGGTCCGGCTCATAAACTACTGGTTGAAAATAATCACGAGCAAGACTAGAAAAATAGAGATTGTCTTTTGGTACATTCCAGGAGAACTTGACCCTCTCTATAGATCCCCGCTAGAGAATTTTAAACAGCCATCCACTTTTTCACCGTTCCTTCCAAGCCATTTATCAGTACGGAATCTTCACTCAGACGCCCAACTATAAAGCTAAGGGTCTTAGTATAAATACACTTTTCTGTTAAGCAGGGCTCGAAATTCGCGGTCGTCCGATCGTCAAAAACAACCTACTTACCTGTGGGACGACCTAGAATTGAGACCAATTCGTCCGACTGACGACCTATTTTCAGACATTCAATGGATGCTTACCTCGATGAAATAATGAATAAAAATTTTAAATCATCTTTGCTTTAAGTCAGAATCAGAAAAACTAGGAGTTTTCAGGTAGCAGACTTCACGATCGGTTTAAAGTTTTCGTACGATGGTCCGTTATCAGCCCGAATTTTTTATTTCCTGCATGATAAATCGGTATTTTTACAGTGATGTAGAAATTTATTCAAGGTGTTGAACCACCTAAAAAGAAAGCAAAAAGGTCCATTCTCTTACACAGAGTAGCTTCCCCAAAATATTTGGCAGTGTTTGATTTGGTTTCTGTATTGGCACATAGCACATTACGGGAGTGAGACGGGTTTTGCAGGGAAGCAGGAGATGCTTACTGTCTCCGGTCACCTGATCTCATCTCCAAATGAATTTAGCTTTTTCTTTTTTGCAAGGAGAGAATGTGTTAACAGAGCAAGAGGAAGACTTAGAAATTGAATGTGACTCTGATGATTTAAAGGAGGAATTTGTTGAAAAAGAAACTGAATTTATGTAAAATGTTCAAATTATTGGAAATAAAGAATGACGGCTTAGTTTTTCAAACAATGATTTCAGGCAAGTAAAAATCGTTTCGGGCAACCTAATATTCAAAGCAGCTTGCCCGAATGACAACCAATGATTTTCACGAGTTTCAAGGCCTGGTTAAGTGTCTGAAAGGTCAAAGTCAAATGTCAAGGTCACGAGTTCCAAAAAAACTGGTATCAATGGAAAGGTCATGTCACAAGGAATACACATGTGAAATACGAAACCTCTATCACCTTCCATTCAAAAAATATCCCCAATGTTAAAAGTTTTTCGAACAAACAGACAGACAAACAGACGGACAGGCCAAATATTATATGCCCCCGAATCTTTGATTCCGGGGGCATAAAAAACTTAAATAAAACAAAAATCGTTTTCATTTTCTATTGATCTATATTGGCCGGACATGACATCAGCAGTACAGCATTGATAACAATCATGAAAATGAATTGAAGGTGTCATAAAAATGCTATTTACTTTCAAAATTAATTGTCATAGTTAATTTACAACGTATGCACCCATACATACATTTTTTTTTCATTAAAAAGTTGAAAACGAATAAAATAGATAAAATTGGAAAACTTTATTTTTCCCCGATTCTAAATCTAATTTCAGTGACAACACTATTAATTATATCTAATATTATACATTTGTACTCATTATTCACAATCCAGCTATTTGATGAGACACGATCGAAAAGACTATATTTAAATACTAAATGCAATGTACTCTCTTTAGACTATAGTTCTATGAGGGGGTGGACAGGGTGAAAGGGAGGGGGGAGGATGGGGTCGGGAGGAGGGAGAGAGGGGGAGGGTGGAGGGAGGGAAGGGGAAAAAGGGGAGGGAGAGAAGGGGTTGGGAGGAGGGAGAGAAGGGGGCGGGAGGGGGAGGTAAGGGAAGGGTGAAAAGAGGGGGAGGGAGGAGGGTGTGTGGGGAGGTTATGGGGGGGGGGGAGGGAGGTACCCCCTGTCCGCCCCCTTCTATACCACAGGGATTTATTAAAGATACATACAGTTCCCGATTGCTAAATTTTCTATGAATTACAATGTATCTAACCCATAGTAAATAGAGCAACCGGGAAGCATGATAAATCCCTGTGTAACATATATATGACACCGTTTTCTAATTCCTAACTAAACAGTGATAGAAGATGTTGACTATGTCAGCCACAATAAATTAAAATCACCAATATAATTACATGTACAATAATGCTTAGAGAGTCAGATGACAATATTCTTTATTCTACTATGATATAATCACAGGAGCTCGATGTCACGGATCAACAATCGCACCCTCCTTCTCTTATCTTTGAAGAAAAGTAAAAGTACTGTAGAGAAGGGGCGTATACGTATATAATTGATGGTTGTTGGCGCCGAGCTCCTGTGGATATAATGTACTACCGGTAATACACTAGTAATGTAGTATAAAATTGCACTTGAAAATTGATATTATTGCATACTAAACGCGTGCATTGTATATTTCTTGGCTAAACTTACTAAACTTATGTTGTTGTTTGTTGATTTGGGTATATAAGAGATGGATAATATGAATAATAAGATGAATTGTCAAGGGTAACTAGGTCAAGGTCACTAGGTTAAAGATAATATTATTGAGTGAAAACTCATATCGCAAGGAATCTACATGTGAAATATCAAAGCCCTATCTCAAATAGATATAGAGATATAGCTTAAGTATTTTTTGTTAAAGTAGGTCAAAGGTCAAGGTCACTAGGTCAAATGTTACCTCATAAACTAAAGGTCTTTTATCATTGGCAACCTTCACGTATAATACTATGTTTCTACTACATACAGTTCCTTATATTTTGCTTAAACCAGAAACTTTAACCAAAATCTTTCACTAAGTCCAAGGTCAAGGTCACTAAGTCATAATTACAGCATAAAGTGAAACTTGAAAATTGCTTTTGCATACTAAACGTGGCACAATATCAATTTCCCTACATAGGCGCAGACCTTTACCTGTACACCAGTCATACTTGCACGCATTCGGGTTTTACGATAAAAAATATAACATTTTTTTCACAAAAAACTACTAAATATAGTAAAATGATTATTCAGACGCGGATTTCACATATGGATGTTGTAAAAGCTCACCAGTTTGGCACACCAAAGCATAAATGAAGAAAAGAAATATATTACATGTACATGTAATTAAAAAAAAAGTTCATAAAAATTGTTTATAACAAAAACATGATTTTTCATCATAAATATTTCTCCTTGACAATGTCCACGTGGATCCCTCCCTCCTCCACCCTGCAGTCATAGTCCACAGAAGTGAGGGGCGTTCCCCATTTGGAGTGGTCCTGCTCTCCCTCATTGTAAAACTTACATTGCACCTCTGCCCTCATGAATACGCCCATCGGCAGCTGTGGAGACAATTATATGTGTAATGTATCAATTAGTCATCTTTACAATAATCTAACGTAATTATATATACCATCATGTAAATGACTGTTGCATTGGCGATTCATGTACTGTGTATAAAAATTTCCTTTGGGATATGAATCAATGAAAATATGTAACAATCACAAATAGTCTACATGTATGTATATTCTGCTCTGTATATAATAAATTCGTTAAATACTTTTCATTTATTCAAATTGAAATACACATAATTCAAAACACAAATTCATACACGTATTTTCCCATGTACAGTTACGTGCATATAGATCTTCCTTCGGAATATTTGATAGCAAAATTATGAACGAATTTTAGGGGCCAATTAAGGAATGAAGGTTGACCTTATCCCCGCTCCTTTCTATACTCTAAATACGCTCGTAAAATAAGAAAGGAGGTTCTCCAACAGGACTGAGATACAACACCCAAAACACCAAAATGCAAAAACACAGACTGACAGAATGAACAAGCACAACAAGAGACACCAAACGGACAAGGTACACCAAACACAGAATGAACAAGCACAACAATAGACAACAAAGGGACAAGGTACACCAAACACAGAATGAACAAGCACAACAATAGACAACAAAGGGACAAGGTACACCAAACACAGAATGGACAAGCACAACAATAGACAACAAAGGGACAAGGAATACCAAACACAGAATGAACAAGCACAACAATAGACAACAAAGGGACAAGGTACACCAAACACAGAATGACCAAGCACAACAATAGACAATAAGCTTAAAATGCATCAAAGATGCAAAGTGCCGAGTTGCAAAACTTGAATATAAGTAAAATATACATGATTTGAATATGGTCTCGACAGATGGGAAACATTATTAGCATGTTTCAGGTTGATCCACATTCATATATAATTCAGAAACCATTTTCAATTAACGAGTCCTATGAATTTGACCTTTGATCTCTTGACCCCAAAATTAATAGGAAACATTTCTGGCAAGTTACATGATAATAGGTGCAATACAGGCTCAAATTCAGTCGGGAAACCATTTTTAATCATCTTAGTCCTGTGACCTTGACCTTTGACCTTTGAACCCCAAAATTGATAGTGGTCATCCTTGATCCATGGGAAACATTTCTGGCAAGCTTCATGATTATAATTGCAATACAGGCTGAAATATGGTCCGGAAACCACTTTCAATCATCGGAGTCCTGTGACCTTGACCTTTGACCTTTTGACCCCAAAATCAATAGGGGTCATTCTTGATTCATGGGAATCATTATTGGCAAGTTTCATGACTTTAGGTGCAATACAGGCTAAAATATGGCCAGGAAACCATTTCAAATCATCAGAGTCCTGTGACCTTGACCTTTGACCTTTTGACCCCAAAATCAAAAGTGGTCATTTTCTATTCACAGGAAACATTTCTGGCAAGTTACATGATTATAGGTGCAATACAGGCTGAAATATGGTCCGAAAACCAATTTCAATCAACAGAGTCCTGTGACCTTGACCTTTGACCTTTTGACCGCAAAATCAAAAGTGGTCATTTTCTATTCACAGGTAACATTTCTGGCAAGTTACATGATTATAGGTGCAATACAGGCTATGGTCCGAAAACCAATTTCAATCAAAAAAGTCCTGTGACCTTGACCTTTGACCTTTTGACCCCAAAATCAATAGGCCTCATCCTTGATTCAAGGGAAACATTTCTGGCAAGTTTCATGACTTTAGGTGCAATACAGGCTAAAATATGGCCAGGAAACCATTTTCAATCATCAGAGTCCTGTGACCTTGACCTTTGACCTTTTGACCCCAAAATCAAAAGTGGTCATTTTCTATTCACAGGTAACATTTCTGGCAAGTTACATGATTATAGGTGCAATACAGGCTATGGTCCGAAAACCAATTTCAATCAAAAAAGTCCTGTGACCTTGACCTTTGACCTTTTGACCCCAAAATCAATAGGCATCATCCTTGATTCAAGGGAAACATTTCTGGCAAGTTTCATGATTATAGGTGCAATACAGGCTGAAATATGGTCCAGAAACCATTTTCAATCATCTGAGTCCTGTGACCTTGACCTTTGACCTTTTGACCCCAAAATCAATAGGCCTCATCCTTGATTCAAGGGAAACATTTCTGGCAAGTTTCATGATTATAGGTGCAATACAGGCTGAAATATGGTCCGGCAACCATTTTCAATCATCTGAGTCCTGTGACCTTGACCTTTGACCTTTTGACCCCTAAATCAATAGGGCTCATCCTTGACTAATGGTGAGTAAGTGTATGAAGTTTCATTGTTATAGCCTCTTTCGTAGTTGACTTATAGTCCGGAAACCAATTGTTGACGCCCTCCCGCCCGCCCGCCCGCCCGCCCGCCCGCCCGCCCAGACGCCCGCCCAACCGCCCGCCCGCCCGCCCGTCTCACATCAAATTAAGAGCCGAGTTTTGCAACTCGGCTAACAAAGGGACAAGGAATACCAAACACAGAATGAACAAGCACAACAAGACACAAGAAAGGGACAAGGTACACCAAACACAGAATGACCAAGCACAACAATAGACAACAAAGGGACAAGGAATACCAAACACAGAATGAACAAGCACAACAAGAGACAACAAAGGGACAAGGTACACCAAACACAGAATGAACAAGCACAACAAGAGACACCAAAGGGACAAGGTACACCAAACACAGAATGGACAAGCACAACAATAGACAACAAAGGGACAAGGTACACCAAACACAGAATGAACAAGCACAACAAGAGACACCAAACGGACAAGGTACACCAAACATAGAATGAAGAAGCACAACAATAGACACCAAAGGGACAAGGTACACCAAACACAGAATGAACAAGCACAACAAGAGACACCAAACGGACAAGGTACACCAAACACAGAATGAACAAGCACAACAATAGACAACAAAGGGACAAGGTACACCAAACACAGAATGGACAAGCACAACGACAGACACCAAAGGGACAAGGAGGACCAAACAGAGTGGACAAACACAACAAGAGACACCAAAGGGACAAGGTACACCAAACACAGAATGGACAAGCACAACGAGAGACACAAAAGGGACAAGGTACACCAAACGGAGTGAACAAACACAGCAAGAGACACCAAAGGGACAAGGTACACCAAAAACAGAGTGAACAAACACAAATAGAGACACCAAAGGGACAAGGTACACCAAACGGAGTAAGAGACACCAAAGGGACAAGGTACACCAAACGGAGTAAGAGACACCAAAGGGACAAGGTACACCAACACAGAGTAAACAAACACAACAAGAGACACCAAAGGGACACGAAAGAACAAACACAGAGTAAGAACACAACAAGAGACACAAAAGGGGCAAGATACACCAAAAACAGAGCGAACAAACACAACAAGAGAAACCAAAGGGACAAGATACACCAAACACAGAGTGAACAAACACAAAAAAGGCACCAAAGGGACAATGTTCATCAAACATAGAGTGAACAAACACAACAAGAGACACCAAAGGGACAAGGTACACCAAAAACAGAGTGAACAAACACAACAAGAGACACCAAAGGGACAAGGTATACCAAAAACAGAGTGAACAAACACAACAAGAGACACCAAAGAAACAATGTACACCAAACACAGTGAATAAACACATCAAGAGACACCAAAGGGACAAGGTACACCAAACACAGTGAATAAACACAACAAGAGACACCAAAGGGACAATGTACACCAAAACAGAATGATCAAACACAACAAGAAACACCAAAGGGACAAGATACACCAACACAGAGTGAATAAACACATCAAGAGACACCAAGGAGACAAGGTACACCAAACACAGAATGAAGAAGCACAACAAAAGACACCAAAGGGACAAGGAACACCAAACACAGAGTGAACAAACACATCAAGAGACACCAAGGGGACAATGTACATCAAACACAGAGTGGACAAACACATCAAGAGACACCAAAGGGACAAGGTACACCAAACACAGAATGAAGAAGCACAACAAAAGACACCAAAGGGACAAGGTACACCAAACACAGAGTGAACAAACACATCAAGAGGCACCAAGGGGACAATGTACATCAAACACAGAGTGAACAAACACAACAAGATACACCAAAGGGACAAGGTACACCAAACACAGAGTGAACAAACACAACAAGATACACCAAAGGGACAAGATACACAAAAAACACAGAATGAACAAACAATTCAAGAGACACCAAAGGGGCAAGATACACAAAAACACAGAATGAACAAACAATTCAAGAGACACCAAAGGGGGCAAGATACACAAAAACACAGAATGAACAAACAATTCAAGAGACACCAAAGGGGACAAGGTACACCAAACACAGTGAATAAACACAACAAGAGACACCAAAGGGACAATGTACACCAAAACAGAATGATCAAACACAACAAGAAACACCAAAGGGACAAGATACACCAACACAGAGTGAATAAACACATCAAGAGACACCAAGGGGACAAGGTACATCAAACACAGAAGGAAAAAAAATCATCAAGAGACACAAAAGAAACAAGGTACACCAAACACAGAGTGAACAAACACATCAAGAGACACCAAGGGGACAAGGTACACCAAACACAGAGTGAACAAACACATCAAGAGACACCAAAGGGACAAGGTACACCAAACACAGAGTGAACAAACACATCAAGAGACACCAAGGGGACAATGTACATCAAACACAGAGTGGACAAACACAACAAGATACACCAAAGGGACAAGATACACAAAAAACACAGAATGAACAAACAATTCAAGAGACACCAAAGGGGCAAGATACACAAAAACACAGAATGAACAAACAATTCAAGAGACACCAAAGGGGGCAAGATACACAAAAACACAGAATGAACAAACAATTCAAGAGACACCAAAGGGGACAAGGTACACCAAACACAGAATGGACAGTGACAACAAGAGACACCAAAGGGACATGGAAGAACAAACACAAAGTGAACAGACACATCAAAAGACACTAAGGGGACAAGGTACACCAAACACAGAGTGAACAAACACATCAAGATACACCAAGGGGACAAGGTATACCAAACACAGAATGAACAAGCACAACAATAGACAACAAAGGGACAAGGTACACCAAACACAGAATGAAGAAGCACAACAAAAGACACCAAGGGGACAAGGTACACCAAACACAGAGTGAACAAACACATCAAGAGACACCAAGGGGACAATGTACATCAAACACAGAGTGGACAAACACATCAAGAGACACCAAAGGGACAAGGTACACCAAACACAGAGTGGACAAACACATCAAGAGACACCAAAGGGACAATGTACATCAAACACAGAGTGAACAAACACATCAAGAGACACCAAGGGGACAATGTACATCAAACACAGAGTGGACAAACACATCAAGAGACACCAAAGGGACAAGGTACACCAAACACAGAGTGGACAAACACATCAAGAGACACCAAAGGGACAAGGTACACCAAACACAGAGTGGACAAACACATCAAGAGACACCAAAGGGACAAGGTACACCAAACACAGAGTGAACAAACACAACAAGATACACCAAAGGGACAAGGTACACCAAACACAGAGTGAACAAACACATCAAGAGACACCAAGGGGACAATGTACATCAAACACAGAGTGGACAAACACATCAAGATACACCAAAGGGACAAGGTACACCAAACACAGAGTGAACAAACACATCAAGAGACACCAAAGGGACAAGGTACACCAAACACAGAGTGAACAAACACATCAAGAGACACCAAGGGGACAAGGTACACCAAACACAGAGTGAACAAACACATCAAGAGACACCAAAGGGACAAGGTACACCAAACACAGAGTGAACAAACACATCAAGAGACACCAAAGGGACAATGTACATCAAACACAGAGTGAACAAACACAACAAGAGACACCAAAGGGACAAGGTACACCAAACACAGAGTGAACAAACACAACAAGATACACCAAAGGGACAAGGTACACCAAACACAGAGTGAACAAACACAACAAGAGACACCAAAGGGACAAGGTACACCAAACACAGAGTGAACAAACACATCAAGAGACACCAAAGGGACAATGTACATCAAACACAGAGTGAACAAACACAACAAGAGACACCAAAGGGACAAGGTACACCAAACACAGAGTGAACAAACACAACAAGATACACCAAAGGGACAAGGTACACCAAACACAGAGTGAACAAACACAACAAGAGACACCAAAGGGACAAGGTACACCAAACACAGAGTGAACAAACACATCAAGAGACACCAAGGGGACAAGGTACACCAAACACAGAGTGAACAAACACATCAAGAGACACCAAGGGGACAATGTACATCAAACACAGAGTGGACAAACACATCAAGAGACACCAAAGGGACAAGGTACACCAAACACAGAGTGGACAAACACATCAAGAGACACCAAAGGGACAATGTACATCAAACACAGAGTGAACAAACACAACAAGAGACACCAAGGGGACAATGTACATCAAACACAGAGTGGACAAACACATCAAGAGACACCAAAGGGACAAGGTACACCAAACACAGAGTGAACAAACACATCAAGAGACACCAAAGGGACAAGGTACACCAAACACAGAGTGGACAAACACATCAAGAGACACCAAAGGGACAAGGTACACCAAACACAGAGTGGACAAACACATCAAAAGACACCAAAGGGACAATGTACATCAAACACAGAGTGAACAAACACAACAAGATACACCAAAGGGACAAGGTACACCAAACACAGAGTGAACAAACACAACAAGATACACCAAAGGGACAAGGTACACCAAACACAGAGTGAACAAACACAACAAGAGACACCAAAGGGACAAGGTACACCAAACACAGAGTGAACAAACACATCAAGAGACACCAAAGGGACAATGTACATCAAACACAGAGTGAACAAACACAACAAGAGACACCAAAGGGACAAGGTACACCAAACACAGAGTGGACAAACACATCAAGAGACACCAAAGGGACAATGTACATCAAACACAGAGTGAACAAACACATCAAGAGACACCAAGGGGACAATGTACATCAAACACAGAGTGGACAAACACATCAAGAGACACCAAAGGGACAAGGTACACCAAACACAGAGTGGACAAACACATCAAGAGACACCAAAGGGACAAGGTACACCAAACACAGAGTGGACAAACACATCAAGAGACACCAAAGGGACAAGGTACACCAAACACAGAGTGAACAAACACAACAAGATACACCAAAGGGACAAGGTACACCAAACACAGAGTGAACAAACACATCAAGAGACACCAAGGGGACAATGTACATCAAACACAGAGTGGACAAACACATCAAGATACACCAAAGGGACAAGGTACACCAAACACAGAGTGAACAAACACATCAAGAGACACCAAAGGGACAAGGTACACCAAACACAGAGTGAACAAACACATCAAGAGACACCAAGGGGACAAGGTACACCAAACACAGAGTGAACAAACACATCAAGAGACACCAAAGGGACAAGGTACACCAAACACAGAGTGAACAAACACATCAAGAGACACCAAAGGGACAATGTACATCAAACACAGAGTGAACAAACACAACAAGAGACACCAAAGGGACAAGGTACACCAAACACAGAGTGAACAAACACAACAAGATACACCAAAGGGACAAGGTACACCAAACACAGAGTGAACAAACACAACAAGAGACACCAAAGGGACAAGGTACACCAAACACAGAGTGAACAAACACATCAAGAGACACCAAAGGGACAATGTACATCAAACACAGAGTGAACAAACACAACAAGAGACACCAAAGGGACAAGGTACACCAAACACAGAGTGAACAAACACAACAAGATACACCAAAGGGACAAGGTACACCAAACACAGAGTGAACAAACACAACAAGAGACACCAAAGGGACAAGGTACACCAAACACAGAGTGAACAAACACATCAAGAGACACCAAGGGGACAAGGTACACCAAACACAGAGTGAACAAACACATCAAGAGACACCAAGGGGACAATGTACATCAAACACAGAGTGGACAAACACATCAAGAGACACCAAAGGGACAAGGTACACCAAACACAGAGTGGACAAACACATCAAGAGACACCAAAGGGACAATGTACATCAAACACAGAGTGAACAAACACAACAAGAGACACCAAGGGGACAATGTACATCAAACACAGAGTGGACAAACACATCAAGAGACACCAAAGGGACAAGGTACACCAAACACAGAGTGAACAAACACATCAAGAGACACCAAAGGGACAAGGTACACCAAACACAGAGTGGACAAACACATCAAGAGACACCAAAGGGACAAGGTACACCAAACACAGAGTGGACAAACACATCAAAAGACACCAAAGGGACAATGTACATCAAACACAGAGTGAACAAACACAACAAGATACACCAAAGGGACAAGGTACACCAAACACAGAGTGAACAAACACAACAAGATACACCAAAGGGACAAGGTACACCAAACACAGAGTGAACAAACACAACAAGAGACACCAAAGGGACAAGGTACACCAAACACAGAGTGAACAAACACATCAAGAGACACCAAAGGGACAATGTACATCAAACACAGAGTGAACAAACACAACAAGAGACACCAAAGGGACAAGGTACACCAAACACAGAGTGGACAAACACATCAAAAGACACCAAAGGGACAATGTACATCAAACACAGAGTGAACAAACACAACAAGATACACCAAGGGGACAATGTACATCAAACACAGAGTGAACAAACACAACAAGATACACCAAAGGGACAAGGTACACCAAACACAGAGTGAACAAACACAACAAGATACACCAAAGGGACAAGGTACACCAAACACAGAGTGAACAAACACAACAAGATACACCAAAGGGACAAGGTACACCAAACACAGAGTGAACAAACACATCAAGAGACACCAAAGGGACAATGTACATCAAACACAGAGTGAACAAACACAACAAGAGACACCAAAGGGACAAGGTACACCAAACACAGAGTGGACAAACACATCAAAAGACACCAAAGGGACAATGTACATCAAACACAGAGTGAACAAACACAACAAGATACACCAAAGGGACAAGGTACACCAAACACAGAGTGAACAAACACAACAAGATACACCAAAGGGACAAGGTACACCAAACACAGAGTGAACAAACACAACAAGAGACACCAAAGGGACAAGGTACACCAAACACAGAGTGAACAAACACATCAAGAGACACCAAGGGGACAAGGTACACCAAACACAGAGTGAACAAACACATCAAGAGACACCAAGGGGACAATGTACATCAAACACAGAGTGGACAAACACATCAAGAGACAACAAAGGGACAAGGTACACCAAACACAGAATGAAGAAGCACAAGAAAAGACACCAAAGGGACAAGGTACACCAAACACAGAGTGAACAAACACATCAAGAGACACCAAGGGGACAATGTACATCAAACACAGAGTGGACAAACACAACAAGAGACACCAAGGGGACAAGGTACACCAAACACAGAGTGAACAAACACATCAAGAGACACCAAGGGGACAATGTACATCAAACACAGAGTGAACAAACACAACAAGATACACCAAAGGGACAAGGTACACCAAACACAAAGTGAACAAACACAACAAGAGACACCAAAGGGACAAGGTACACCAAACACAAAGTGAACAAACACAACAAGAGACACCAAAGGGACAAGGTACACCAAACACAAAGTGAACAAACACAACAAGAGACACCAAAGGGACATGGAAGAACAAACACAAAAGACTGAAAATCTAAATAAGAAAACACAGAGTGAACAAAGACAACAAGAGACACCAGGGGACAAGGGAGACCAAACACAGAGTGAACAAACACAACAAGAGACACCAGGGGACAAGGGAGACCAAACACCATAGACGACATCAAAACACTTATCAGAAAAGACAACACAAAATCCAACGAGATCAATGGGCGACCTATGCCGACTTAGGACGGTCAACTGCCATGTTAGTAAATGGTGTAATTATCCGGATTACGTGCAAACAACCTTACCACTTGTCCGGTCGAAATTCATCTGCTATCTTTAAGCCAATCATGAAAGTATCCAGAGCATGTACAGAACTTGAAAAGGGGGTTGGGAATGGGGGACTAATCCTACTGGAATCCGTAAAAATAATGTTTTTCACATTTTTAGGTGCAATTTCCTCAAAATGATAGGGTGAATCTCGGATGAGTAGGGTGGACAGGGTGAAAGGGAGGTGGGAGGAAGGGGGCGCGGGAGGAGGGAGAGAGGGGGAGGGAGGAAAGGGAGAAAAAGGGAGGGAGGAAGGGGCGGGAGGAGGGAGGAAGGGGGCGGGAGGGGGAGGTAAGGGAGGGGTGAAAGGATGGGGAGGGAGCGGGAGGGGGGAGGTAAGGGGGTGGGAGGGAGGAGAGAGGTACCCTCTGTCTGCCCCCTCTCGGATCTCTCCCCGAAAAATAGTTTATGACTCGGATTGTGAAGCACATGCAGCTTCTCAGTTGAAAATTGGATGAGTATTGTAGACACATATCTTACTTCGAAAGTAAATGCGATATTCTTCCTTTTTTCCTTGGCTTTCGTCTCATACCCAGTTGTGTCAAATACGAAACTGTACACGGAGAAATCTTCGTCTGCTGTTTTCCCGCTCTTTTTTACCTCTTCGTACTCGTACTTTTCACCTTGTATCACCAAACCCCTTTAAGTAAAATTTGATATTTTAGATCAAAATGATTTTATAGCAGCCTGTTTGCTCAACCTTGTCAATTTAAGATAAAAACACAAAATATGTGTAGATGTACACGTATACAGAAAGTTCCGTAAATAATGAGTATCCTGGTCTAAAGAAAAGTGACGATACATTTGAAATTTGTGAAAATCATACATATTAGACAATTAAAAAGAGAAATATGTATCCATTTACCTTCATGAAGACCCTTCATCATCATGGACAAGACATTTGATAATTATGGGTTTTGGTTTGAATTTCTTCAACTTTGCCAGACAACCCCCCTCCCCTTTATCTTTTCCTTTAAGGAAAAAAACTGAGGTTTCGTTAAGTATAGATCAGGTGAGCTAGCTACGTATAATTGAGATAGTCAGCTAAGTGTAGGGAAGTTAAAGTGTGTATTTCCTGAAGGGAAATATAAAACAGTCAAGTCTACTTATATAAAATAAAAGTTTTGTGCAAAGTACATTCATGTGAAATAGCAACCTCCCCGGTCGAGCTCCCGTCTGAAAGGAATTGTTTTTAGGAAACCGATCCCTGGTATATTTTATAGTGAAATAGTACCCATGATCGGATCTAGAGGGGGTTGGGTGGATGGGTCAGGGCCCCCTCCCCAAGGGTTTTCTAGAACTGTCGAGTTTTTCTTCCTTTTTATGTAAAGTTTTCTTATGAAAATAAAGGTCTGTATCCCTTTTAATTTTCTGGTTCCGCGCATAGTACCCCCTCCGAAATGCGGCTTCATCCATCCCTAATCTATGTAACCACGTCCAGACATATCATCAGCATTGATATCGCGTGTATATTAACATGTTTGCATACATTGATACCTATTCCAAACATAGTAGATCTGACCTACTTATCTACTTTAAATATCAAGATTTTATGAAGTCATGAATGAAAGCTGAAAGAAATTACCAACAGTACTTACAGTAGTTTGGTTTCTGGCCGGATAGTGACGTTAGCCAAGTACTCTGTGTTTTTATTCAGTTTCACCGTCAGCTCTTTCTCAAATCTTTTCCCGTCCTGTTTGAAATGTACAGCTTCGTCTGTTTCCTTCTTTCTCAGCGATAAAGAGATCTTAAAAGAATTCGCCATAAGTCTTTGTACAACAAGCAGACGACTGAAATCGATCACATGATTTTCTGCAGACGATGATGATGCAGGCGCGGGAGATTTTGCGCTCAGCTTCGCGCTCGTTGGTCCGGCATCTGCAGTACGTTTGATCGAATTTTCCACCTCTTCCTTATTATTATTTATGAGTGTGCTCCAGTTTGAATTTATTACACCTTTCAAACATACCCTGGTATTCGCATGGACCATTTAATTTGTATACAAAGTAAAGTGTATTTTTAAACTTCAAGCTATGTTCTGCTCTACTATTTAGTTAAATAGCATGCCAAAATACGAAAATATCGATACATTTAGCTGGCTGTTTAAGCTAGCAGATCGATTAGTAAGCTACAAGCAATATGTCATTCTTTAGGACCTAAATCTTTTCAGCATTTATCACATCATGTAGTTATAATACGATGATTAAGATGAGATATTGACATCACTGGTGTCACTAGCTGTCACGTGATCGATTCGGAATCTCGCAAATTTATGTTTTGTCGATTGATTTCGTATAATGCATGGGTCTAGAAAACGTTGTTTAGAGATTCAGTGTCCGCCCTAGTCATGCACGCAAGTCTCCGTTTCCATTTTAATCGGTTGTTTGAAACGGAAGAAATATATACATGCACTCAGTTTTGGCCTGGAAACTATATTTTCTATCGCCTTGACCTTTTGACCCCAAAGTCTTGGTACAGCAACAAGTAATCGGCAGCAAGATTAAGGAATTTCCTGGATCATGATGATACATGTAGCATGGATATAATGCCGGTGAAAGTTTAATTTAAATCATCACTGCCCTTTGCCATTGACCTTTTGACTTCAATCTCATTTCTACTCGGCAGCTTCATGATGTTACGTGAAAAACATATTCCGATGTGACCCTGAAATCTTTTCAGTGACTCTTGACCTTGAACTCTGACCCAAAACTCAATCATGAGGAATACGTTTATGAAGTCATGCGATGATATGTGAAGTGGATGAAGGCGACTGACCAATTGATGTACTGACAAGCCCATTTAAGCGAATCTAAGGGGGGGGGGGGGTGAGAACCCCCTGAAAATTGTAAAAAAAAAGTATATTTACTTTTCCAAAGCTGGACCCAGCCGGTCGGTCTATTTATCCCCAGATTGAACATTATAGATCTGAACGTGATTCAACATGAACCCTCCACATTTGGGAAATATATATAAAAATCAGTGATTTTTTTTATCCTTTTTAGGAATTCATCAAGTACTCGTGAAATAATCATCAATATGTCAGAAAAATACTAATTAAGTTTTCTCAGGACGAAAATTAAAGCATAATGATCAGGGGAAAAAAGAACGTGCCTTACTTTAGATTCCTGTCATATTTTGTATGATTCATCCGTGTCTATATAAAGGTATAATGATATCGAGTACATAAACGTAAGATGCACAGGTGATATTTGTTAGATTGTACATATTACCTGTAAATATGTCAAGTACCCAGGTATTATACCCCAGGATATTTACATGTGTTGTAATTTACCAGGTATGACAAATATAAACATATGATACCGTAACGTCATATTGCACACTGACCTACATATTATATATATTAGTAAGGGACAAGACTTCATATCTCGGTCAAAAAGCCAGTACGTTCAATGTGTCTGTACAAGTACAAAATCACAGAGATGGATCCCCCTCCAATAAAATTAATAAAAATAATTTGAAATATGAATAATTCATTTTACAAATATTTTACAAGAATTGAAGTTAGCCCTCGATCTTACTACGATCTACTTGGAAAAGAAAAGTTTTAGCTTGTTTTTTTTTGGAAACAATGAACTGAACTTTCATCAGCATGGGACAAAAAAAAAAGATTGAAAACGAAAATATTTCCTTTAGTGTACTTTGTAACTTGGTCGCATTTTCTATTCAACTTAAAGTAGTATTTTACGGTCAAACCACAGCAAGTGTGAACGATAGGAAAAGTAGGAGAATTGCTTCCTGTGGTTATTGTAAGTTCCTCTCAATGTTGGTAAAACTGAAATGAGAAGGGAGGGGGGGTGTCTCTAACGAGATGATTAAAGCACAATTAATGGCTGCCAGTTGGGGGCAAACTGTTCCTCAAATACAAACATGATGTTACATCATATATTAAGAATGACTAAATAATTTGAAAATGCAGGTTTCTTTAATAAAAATAAAGAAAAACAAACATCAGAAAGTGGACATAAAGCATCACTCATCAGTCTTTCAGCGTATCAAAATTAACATTAAATGTGCAAGGATTTCATTCAATATTAAATATTCAACAATATAGAATAAAATACAAAAAAAAATAAGTTGGAAGCTGAGGTCATTGTTAAATGATTGTGAACTACTAACAAAAACATTTCAATTTCATGACAATGTAACTTTCATTACAGCAAACACGAATTACACGACAATACCTATAAATCAATATAAACATTTTTAAGGTAAAGACCAACAAGCAATTCTAAAAGACTATTAATTGTCTAAGTAGCAACTTTCAGGTTCAATGTACTAATTCTAATGAACTCTCATCATCCTCAACGCGCTAATCACAAAAGTTAAACCATCGCGGATAGACTCTGATTATTACAAGTTTGATGTGATAAGAAGTAATACATGTATTGAAGATTTCATGAAATTAACTCTACAATTTATGGATTCTCTAAACATTGACATGTAACCACAGTACTACATGTATTAATATTTCTTAATTGAAAAATATTCTGTACATTACAAAGTCATATAAACCTAAAACCATGTATATTATTGGATTTCAAAGATGGATTTCAAGTGTAAATCTATATAAAGCTTTCTTAATTATATAATATATATATATGTACATATCCTCATACAATATAGTAAACAAACAATATATTATCACAGTAACAAAATGCATACTGTATAAATGATATGTATCATAGTCACTACTTCTAAACACTTGAATTCTGTATATTGATATTAAATGCAATTATAATTTCAAAACATCTGTAATAAACATACATACATGTACATACGTCATATCAAAATATGTTATGAAATTATCAAGATTTATTACTGTGAAAAGATATGGACATGATAAACTATAAATAAAGAATTTTTTTTTTTTGCCATTTTTCAAAATCACCTCAACCCTTTTGTTTGGGAAAATATGCGACATTTTGGGATAAATTGGGAAATCTCAAACCAAAGCTACTTCTTTATTTAACATTCAAAAACTTGTTGAAAATCATTCAATAAAAACACTCAAACTATCATTAAATTTAATTTCTAAAGAAGATTCGTATTGCAAATAATTCATACTTCCAAGTGAAAATTTTAGGACTTTCAAATTGGGATTTTATACCTAATATTTTGGGAAAATAAAGCAAAATTTTGAAAGGGAAAATCATCCATATTCTGTGGTAAATTGGGCCAAAAAAATCACTGATAAACTGTATCATGTAGACAAAGAAAGAACAAAGCATAAATGATGAATACCATAAGGTAACAGAAAAGTCATTATTATGCATAAAGTTTACTTTTAAGTTGTTTCACAAAACTACATGTAAATGCACTTTAAAATGAATTTGTTTTGGGATCTCAGCATGGATGAGAGGATTCACGGGTCTAATAAATAGGGAAAAGCTAAATTACTTCTAAATTTTCACCTGTACAAAAAATTCAAGTAGAATCTTAATGGACAAAAGGAAACTTTCATCCCTTGATTCATAAGGCAAACATGAGATATGTTTTAAAGTTTCAAATGTACAACTACATGTATACACATGAAAATTGGAAGGTTACGAATTATTGCTAGTGAAAAAATTCCTCTACACTGTATATTGATAAATAAAATCTAGAAAATTACAATATACATTCACAGTAACTGAATAACATTATAAAATACTTATACACCTATTATGATACTAGTATTTCTTTAATCAACATAACAAAAATACAGCTTAAGTACACATTAATTTAACCTAATTTTTACATAGGATTCAATTGATTTCCCATATTGGGCGGAATAAAATCAAGCTTTATTTGGGAGAAAAGGGGGAAGGTGAATGTCCAATAATTTCTAATAATTAATCTGTAGATGTCTTACTACACTTTTCATGTAAATTTTATGCGCATATCTAATCATTTTCTGACTTTAATTTTTGACAAATCTTAAGGAAAGGGGGGGAAGGGGGTTGTCCTCAGACTCCTGATGCAAAAGATATTCACTCTGTTCAAGTCATAAACATATGTAACCTGTTACAATAAATAAGACTAGTATTTGATCATGTAAATAATCATAATCATTCAGACTCTTTGAAAATTTAAAAAACCTAACATTCATAAATAATTAATCCACTTCTGTTGAAAGTCGTGAATATTCCATCTCACTGAGAGCGGACCGTCTCTCCGCACTTTTGAAGAATTTCCGCGTGTACATGAAGGTTACAATGATGATAAGTACTAAGCACATCGCGGAGAATATAATCATGAAGATGGTTCCCGGATAGGCAGTGTTTGGATACATAACCTTGGTGTGGGCGTCAATACCCCATAAATCTGATAAGAGTCCGAATGCTTGTGTTGAATCATGTCCAACACCACCATAGATGTAGAATTCATTCCACAATCGAAATATTATAGCCTCTGTCCTTGAACTTGGATAAATGCCGGTCGTATATTTTCTTCCGGCATTTTTGTAATTTCCGGCATCGTTACCTTTATCTGATCCACCCATCCAGTACCAAACTTTCCTATCCAAGTCATAATGCCAAAGATCGGCCAGAGTGCTTGACGGAAGAGTATCGGAAATGGAAGCTGGGTCTACACTGGCGCCATCTCCACCAAACATCCACAGGTTACCCATCGTGTCTGTCCATGCTGCTGCTCCGCGACGGCAACCGGGAATATTTTTCTCATTCGGATGCATCATCTTTCCGTAAACTCCATGCAAGCATTTCTCCTGATCCCCCATCAAGAACTTCCAACTGTCTGTTGTAATATTGTACTCCCAAAAGTCTGTGCTGAAGCCATAATTCAGATGCTTGCTGCGGAAGTTTCCATTCTTATGATTTCCACTGAAAATGTAGAGTGCGTTATCAAAGCCAACCCACGTAGCTGCACCGCTACGACCATGCGGCATTGTTGCCAAGGATGAAGAAATCTGATTGTTACTGATTTTTGCGGAAGTTTTTGTCTGCGACCATTTCAGACCCACCATATCAAACATCCACATGTCTCTTAACAAATTATCATTTTCATTTGCTCCGCTAAAAATATAGAATTTATTTTGCATACACCAAGTGGCTTGGCCACCCCTCCTAGGTGGTTCAGTTCCGATACTCTCATTATGGAATTTTTTTACCATTTCAGATAGTGGGTACCATCTCTTTTCCGGAATGTAAAACGCCCATGTATCTCCTAACGGAACTGCATCTTTTCCAGCACCACCGTACACGATAATAATTTTTTCTGGTATTCCGCATGCTGTAGCCAGTTGCCGTGGTACTGGTGCTCGCATGGTGTTATTTATGCTGATGTCCAAATCTGAGGACCCAGGATGCATTAGCTCCCAACCAGTTTGCATGGAATGTTTTGCCCAAAGTTTCTTCAAATCAAATCTCCATAAATCATTTTTGACTTCAAACTTTTTCGATGTAGGATTGTAAACTTGACCGCCGAATGCCCACACATATTTGCGCCGATCTTGCCATACAGCACTTCCGCTTCTGGAGCCAAGAAAAGTGTCTGTCATGATTTGGTTCCTATGATCACTGCCTCCTCCCCATCGCCATCTTATTTCTGAAAGCATAAAAAAATTGTTTATAAATTCTAAACGTCTTCAAATCCAATAGCATCATTTAAGAAAAGATAAATTTACAGCATACTCTGATTGATATAAAAGTTACATAATGGTTGATATGAAAGTTACTGTACATGTACATATAATTGTCAAATGTGTAATATTGTCCATACTAGTATTTCAGGATATCTACTTCTCTCATTTTTGTAAGATATACCGGTAAATACATATGCCATACTGGTACAACGCATCAGAAAAGTTAACCAAGATACATATATTGGAAAACTGAAAACTGATTATAATCAACGACCTGCAATTCTTAATAATTTAATCATATCTCTTCTCATACTTCTGTATGCAATCTACCTTAAATTTTTTTTATAGTTGTGCACCATCACTGCTTTTATAACGGAAAAATGACTACAATGTACATGTATTTTGCAATGGTAGTGTTTGCAAGGTCATGTGTCAAGTGTCAAGGTCACAAAGAAAGAATTGAAATATGGACAATATAAAATTAATAAGGAAACATAGGGAACAATGTTTTATTTATTTTTTCCGATGTCCGTCTCTCTGTCCGCATCAACAATTTAGTTTAGGGTTAGTTGTGTAAGAACAATAAGGGGATGCAATCTTCAAACTTGGTACAGAGATAAAGCATAGCGAGACGATCTCAACACAGGCATTGCCTTTGACCTTGACCTTGAAATTTGACCTTGACCTTGAAAAATGTAATTTTGTATCTCAGTCAGTTGTGAAAAAAATAAAAGGATACACTCATCAAATCTTCAAACTTTGAACAGAGACAAAGCATAGTGAGAAGATCTAAATGCAGGTATTGCCTTTAACCTTGACCTTGAAAAATGTAATTTTTTATTTCAGTTAGTTGTGAAAGAAGTATAAGGGTCTTCAAACATGGAACAGAGATGAAGCAAAGTGTGAGGATAGTCTTTAACCTTGACCTTAAAAAATGTAATTTTCTCGGCATTGAGATATATTCTAAAAGAAGTTGGCATATTTGATTTAAAATTTTCAAGTTTTGATCCGCAGCAATTATCAAAACTCAAAGGTTGTAAGGTATTCATGCTAACTTCTTTTGTAAACTTTTAAATTATTTCTGTTTTGGCACCTGGCAGCCCTCTATTGGGTCAGTTGGCTGTATTGATGTTATATTGCGGGGAACTCATTCGCCTGAATTGCCCGTTACAGAGTACTCTAGCAAGGCCGTTCCCCTCTGGGATGCCTCAAAGCCCCTTCTATTATTTAAGGGGCAGAGTACTATCCCATTTTAATGCCCACCCTCCACTTGTGTATACATGTATGCAGGAGGGTGGAATAATTATGTACTGCTTGGATGGTCCGTATTTCCAACGGCTTTTTTAAGGTGCCACCACACCTGGATACCCTTGCCGCAGCATGAAGGCCGGTACCAAACCGGGCCCATTATAGTCCCCCCCAGTCAGGAGACTCGGTAGGGACGAAAGAATGGCTATGACTTTCAACTCTCATATGACCACACCAGGATTCGAACCCCCGTTGTCTGCATGAGAGTTGAACGCCTTATCCGCTAGGCCATCTCTACCTTAAGATAAAAATTCCAAAATTTCTATTTTAGAACTTAGAATATATAGCCATATATAGCTATTATAGCCATTTTTGGCGTTTTCCCGGACCTGGCTTAAACGGTGTCCGCCCAGTACTCCGAAGGTCCGATAGTTCGAAGGCCCATAAAGCCGAAGGTCCGATAAATCGACGGCCCGATAATCCGAAGGCCCGATAGTCCGAAGGCCCGATAGACCGAAAGTACTGCATACCAATATACAAAGGGATCCATAATCCGAAGTACCTAAAAAATCGAATATCCGATATTTCGAAGGTTTATTAGACCATAGATTTAAAGGTCCGATGGTAAGAAGGCCTAATGGTTCTATGGTCTGATAGTCCGAAGGTTTGTAAGTCCGAATGCCCTGTAGATATGAACTTGATACAAGATACCTCCTGTACAATTGATATTGGCAGATTTAGAAATCTAAATGGAGGGGGATGGGGCTGAAAGAGATATTATCAAAGAAGTTGAATTGTACCCAATTATCAAATCAGATTTAAAAGGTAGCATCATAAAGAAATGATATTATGTTGTTTGAAACAGATCTCTGCAATCGCACGTAAGTTAAAAATAGCAACGCCAACGCTGCAAGATACGCCCGTCGGGGTATTAATTTTGTGAAATTCAATGCAATTATGTCAGTTTAATTCTTAAAATGACTTGACCTTTAAACACAATTCTCATTTAACATGATTAAGATACCAACAATATGAAAAAAATAAAAACATGTCTTCAGGTGTACAAAGTTTGAATCGAAAATAGTATTTAAATAAACAGTCAAAATAAAAATTTCCAAATAAAAAAAAAAATACGTTGCCTTCAGCCACAAAATGACATTGACCTTTGACCCCTAGCTTTAAAAAAACCATTAGGTTCTTTGACTTGCTAAAGTCAACCCACATGGAAAATTTGAAGGTCCTAGGGCTAAGAGCTATTCTAAGTTCAAGGTCCATAACTCTGCAAAAAATGTTAATCGCGAAACTAAAATCAAATCTGTTATTCATAATATGAAGGTGTATACCAAGTTTCAATTCAATAGCTGCATAGGCTGCAAAAAAAGTCATAAACTAAGTACAAGTAAAAATGGAACAAACTTTATGCAATTTGGAGTGACTTAATCAAATTCAAAAATCATTAGCACCATATAGCCTGTCTCCGTTGAATTGAGTATGATCGATATTTAAGTGAATAGATTATAGGTATCATATGCCATTGAAGAAATTAAAATGAAATGATCTGCTGACAAGAGATGAACTAATTACATTGTTAGTGTTTAATGTGTAAAATGACCGAAAAATCACGCTGAATTATTTAAACTTTAGAGTAATTTTCAACATTGGAAAATTACAAAAAGAAAGATATAATCCGGCTCTTAAAATGTCCAACAAAAATTTTCCGGCTGGCAAAAGTCTTCCTGTCCCCCCTCCCCCCTAAAAATCAAATGGTAAGTCCCTTACTAGTATGGCAAATTTAGGAATTTTATTGGATATTCGGACTATTGGGCCTTCGGACTATTGGGCCTTCGAACTATCGGGCCTTCGGAGTTATGGGCCTTCGAACTATAGGACCTTCGGACTATCAGGCCTTCGGGCTATCAGACCTTCGAACTATCAGTCCCTCGAATTATCGGGCCTTCGAACTATTGAACCTTCGTCTTTTTAGACCTTCGGAATACTGAGTGGTCACCGCTTAAACAATAGTGTACATTTTCTGAATGATGTTGCTATTTCGCAATCTTACTTCTTCTGCTATTTTTCTAAAAAAATATATATTTTAGCTTCTGTAGACTATTATGCCTCATAACTGAATACTTGATTTCAGGATATAAAATCTCAAAACAAAATCCTTTTGCAATTTTGGAGCTCAATTTGGATGTGCAACATCTTGTTGACAACCACAACAACACAACAAGCACCTGCTAAAATTTGGAATTACAATTACCTTGACAGCTCGACACAGAAATGCCGAGGATAAGAAGAAATAGGTATAGATTCATCTTATGTATTTGTAGACAAAGTGTACGGATAACTTTTGTTCGTAAAGTATTTTCTTGATAAACAAAACAGCAAACTCTGGGAAGCAAGTTGAAACAGAAATGAAAAGTTGGATATCGATCCCGGTTTATGTTTCGAATCTGTGCTACCTTTTAGGAATTTGATAAAATTCAATATATGAATGATAATGAAAAAATAATTTCTATTATTTTATTGGTAGAAAATGTTATTTCTTGTTAAGAAAACCTGTTTTTAATTTAATTGGGTTGCCCTCCACCATTATTTTGACATTTCGCATTATCGCAGACCCCCCACCTCTTATATTACTCATTATGGACTACCTAATGTGATGTCATACTATGTATTTGGTATCAATAGATACAGAAAATTTTTAATTTTTAATTTATAGACAATTTAACAATAAAATTTAATATAAGAACCACATTATCTGTGCTGAAATGACATGAAAATGGGGTGAAATTTTGTGCAAAAAGTACCATATTGGGCAGTGTTAAGGGCAAAATTTCACAAAGTTGCGTCATTTTTCTCAGATATTTCAATCAACAGTCTGAAAGATATATTCTTACTCTAAATCATATGGAAAAATCAGGAGGTCCTTACGGCTCGTTTGCCCGAAACCACTGTCGAACCAACTTGTATGAATTTTGACGCGAGGAAATTCCGCCAAAATTCACATGGTCCATCGCACGTTGCAATGTTTATATAGGATACGAAACTAAGGATTCAAAAATTTTCAGTGTCCTGTTACAAACATATTACCTAACACTTTTCAACCATTTCATTACTTTTCATCCTTGCTTTATATAAGCTGCCTTATTCAGGGGTATATGCCCTGATAGCCTTTTACATTAATATTCAGTACCCCTAATTTTATACGAAATGGTGGAGTGGAACCATAAGGGGAATTTTTTTTCCCATCAAAGATATAAATTTGTGTTTATTTGAAAATTTAAGTTTTTTCGCATCTAACGGTACCATAGTTATAGCGCTACACCTTATACTTTTGTCGCTACACAGTACCGAAGGGCGCGTGACGCGCCCATCCAAGTACCCCTTCATGACCATGATGAGGCTTACATAGACAGACATGTATATATTAATGTTCAGGTAGAGACACCACAGTGTCTTTTTGTATTTACTTTGATTCATCATTTAGGAAAAAGATGAAAGAAAGCCAAAATTTCACTTTTGAGGATGGTTGCTATGGCAACGACAAAATTTTGTTGCTTCGGAACCCGTTATTCGATTCCGCAATAAGGCCAGTATTGGAAATGGTTATATGCATCATTTGTGTTTTCAGGTCAATTTGGTTGCTATGGTAACCATTATTTTTCAAATTTTAGCTTATTGACATAAATTTGACATTTTCTTAATGTGTTGATACCTGTCATTATGTGTTAAACCTAATACTTTTGTCTCTTTGGTGTGCCAAATAAAGCATGAGTGCATAGCTTGTACTGCCTTTTTCTCCAAAAATAGTGCTAAAATAGAGTCAGCATCAATTTTCATAACAATCAAAAAATTTTCAAATTTGAAAGAATCCAACAATTATTGGTTTATTATGATACAGCAGGGTCATGACCTTTATGTGAGTTGGGTTGTTACCATGGCAACCAATTTTGAAATTTGAACCTAGGAAGCTATATGGTCAATATGGTTGCCCTCCACCATTATTTTGACATTTCGCATTATCGCAGACCCCCCACCTCTTATATTACTCATTATGGACTACCTAATGTGATGTCATACTATGTATTTGGTATCAATAGATACAGAAAATTTTTAATTTTTAATTTATAGACAATTTAACAATAAAATTTAATATAAGAACCACATTATCTGTGCTGAAATGACATGAAAATGGGGTGAAATTTTGTGCAAAAAGTACCATATTGGGCAGTGTTAAGGGCAAAATTTCACAAAGTTGCGTCATTTTTCTCAGATATTTCAATCAACAGTCTGAAAGATATATTCTTACTCTAAATCATATGGAAAAATCAGGAGGTCCTTACGGCTCGTTTGCCCGAAACCACTGTCGAACCAACTTGTATGAATTTTGACGCGAGGAAATTCCGCCAAAATTCACATGGTCCATCGCACGTTGCAATGTTTATATAGGATACGAAACTAAGGATTCAAAAATTTTCAGTGTCCTGTTACAAACATATTACCTAACACTTTTCAACCATTTCATTACTTTTCATCCTTGCTTTATATAAGCTGCCTTATTCAGGGGTATATGCCCTGATAGCCTTTTACATTAATATTCAGTACCCCTAATTTTATACGAAATGGTGGAGTGGAACCATAAGGGGAATTTTTTTTCCCATCAAAGATATAAATTTGTGTTTATTTGAAAATTTAAGTTTTTTCGCATCTAACGGTACCATAGTTATAGCGCTACACCTTATACTTTTGTCGCTACACAGTACCGAAGGGCGCGTGACGCGCCCATCCAAGTACCCCTTCATGACCATGATGAGGCTTACATAGACAGACATGTATATATTAATGTTCAGGTAGAGACACCACAGTGTCTTTTTGTATTTACTTTGATTCATCATTTAGGAAAAAGATGAAAGAAAGCCAAAATTTCACTTTTGAGGATGGTTGCTATGGCAACGACAAAATTTTGTTGCTTCGGAACCCGTTATTCGATTCCGCAATAAGGCCAGTATTGGAAATGGTTATATGCATCATTTGTGTTTTCAGGTCAATTTGGTTGCTATGGTAACCATTATTTTTCAAATTTTAGCTTATTGACATAAATTTGACATTTTCTTAATGTGTTGATACCTGTCATTATGTGTTAAACCTAATACTTTTGTCTCTTTGGTGTGCCAAATAAAGCATGAGTGCATAGCTTGTACTGCCTTTTTCTCCAAAAATAGTGCTAAAATAGAGTCAGCATCAATTTTCATAACAATCAAAAAATTTTCAAATTTGAAAGAATCCAACAATTATTGGTTTATTATGATACAGCAGGGTCATGACCTTTATGTGAGTTGGGTTGTTACCATGGCAACCAATTTTGAAATTTGAACCTAGGAAGCTATATGGTCAATATGGTTGCCCTCCACCATTATTTTGACATTTCGCATTATCGCAGACCCCCCACCTCTTATATTACTCATTATGGACTACCTAATGTGATGTCATACTATGTATTTGGTATCAATAGATACAGAAAATTTTTAATTTTTAATTTATAGACAATTTAACAATAAAATTTAATATAAGAACCACATTATCTGTGCTGAAATGACATGAAAATGGGGTGAAATTTTGTGCAAAAAGTACCATATTGGGCAGTGTTAAGGGCAAAATTTCACAAAGTTGCGTCATTTTTCTCAGATATTTCAATCAACAGTCTGAAAGATATATTCTTACTCTAAATCATATGGAAAAATCAGGAGGTCCTTACGGCTCGTTTGCCCGAAACCACTGTCGAACCAACTTGTATGAATTTTGACGCGAGGAAATTCCGCCAAAATTCACATGGTCCATCGCACGTTGCAATGTTTATATAGGATACGAAACTAAGGATTCAAAAATTTTCAGTGTCCTGTTACAAACATATTACCTAACACTTTTCAACCATTTCATTACTTTTCATCCTTGCTTTATATAAGCTGCCTTATTCAGGGGTATATGCCCTGATAGCCTTTTACATTAATATTCAGTACCCCTAATTTTATACGAAATGGTGGAGTGGAACCATAAGGGGAATTTTTTTTCCCATCAAAGATATAAATTTGTGTTTATTTGAAAATTTAAGTTTTTTCGCATCTAACGGTACCATAGTTATAGCGCTACACCTTATACTTTTGTCGCTACACAGTACCGAAGGGCGCGTGACGCGCCCATCCAAGTACCCCTTCATGACCATGATGAGGCTTACATAGACAGACATGTATATATTAATGTTCAGGTAGAGACACCACAGTGTCTTTTTGTATTTACTTTGATTCATCATTTAGGAAAAAGATGAAAGAAAGCCAAAATTTCACTTTTGAGGATGGTTGCTATGGCAACGACAAAATTTTGTTGCTTCGGAACCCGTTATTCGATTCCGCAATAAGGCCAGTATTGGAAATGGTTATATGCATCATTTGTGTTTTCAGGTCAATTTGGTTGCTATGGTAACCATTATTTTTCAAATTTTAGCTTATTGACATAAATTTGACATTTTCTTAATGTGTTGATACCTGTCATTATGTGTTAAACCTAATACTTTTGTCTCTTTGGTGTGCCAAATAAAGCATGAGTGCATAGCTTGTACTGCCTTTTTCTCCAAAAATAGTGCTAAAATAGAGTCAGCATCAATTTTCATAACAATCAAAAAATTTTCAAATTTGAAAGAATCCAACAATTATTGGTTTATTATGATACAGCAGGGTCATGACCTTTATGTGAGTTGGGTTGTTACCATGGCAACCAATTTTGAAATTTGAACCTAGGAAGCTATATGGTCAATATGGTTGCCCTCCACCATTATTTTGACATTTCGCATTATCGCAGACCCCCCACCTCTTATATTACTCATTATGGACTACCTAATGTGATGTCATACTATGTATTTGGTATCAATAGATACAGAAAATTTTTAATTTTTAATTTATAGACAATTTAACAATAAAATTTAATATAAGAACCACATTATCTGTGCTGAAATGACATGAAAATGGGGTGAAATTTTGTGCAAAAAGTACCATATTGGGCAGTGTTAAGGGCAAAATTTCACAAAGTTGCGTCATTTTTCTCAGATATTTCAATCAACAGTCTGAAAGATATATTCTTACTCTAAATCATATGGAAAAATCAGGAGGTCCTTACGGCTCGTTTGCCCGAAACCACTGTCGAACCAACTTGTATGAATTTTGACGCGAGGAAATTCCGCCAAAATTCACATGGTCCATCGCACGTTGCAATGTTTATATAGGATACGAAACTAAGGATTCAAAAATTTTCAGTGTCCTGTTACAAACATATTACCTAACACTTTTCAACCATTTCATTACTTTTCATCCTTGCTTTATATAAGCTGCCTTATTCAGGGGTATATGCCCTGATAGCCTTTTACATTAATATTCAGTACCCCTAATTTTATACGAAATGGTGGAGTGGAACCATAAGGGGAATTTTTTTTCCCATCAAAGATATAAATTTGTGTTTATTTGAAAATTTAAGTTTTTTCGCATCTAACGGTACCATAGTTATAGCGCTACACCTTATACTTTTGTCGCTACACAGTACCGAAGGGCGCGTGACGCGCCCATCCAAGTACCCCTTCATGACCATGATGAGGCTTACATAGACAGACATGTATATATTAATGTTCAGGTAGAGACACCACAGTGTCTTTTTGTATTTACTTTGATTCATCATTTAGGAAAAAGATGAAAGAAAGCCAAAATTTCACTTTTGAGGATGGTTGCTATGGCAACGACAAAATTTTGTTGCTTCGGAACCCGTTATTCGATTCCGCAATAAGGCCAGTATTGGAAATGGTTATATGCATCATTTGTGTTTTCAGGTCAATTTGGTTGCTATGGTAACCATTATTTTTCAAATTTTAGCTTATTGACATAAATTTGACATTTTCTTAATGTGTTGATACCTGTCATTATGTGTTAAACCTAATACTTTTGTCTCTTTGGTGTGCCAAATAAAGCATGAGTGCATAGCTTGTACTGCCTTTTTCTCCAAAAATAGTGCTAAAATAGAGTCAGCATCAATTTTCATAACAATCAAAAAATTTTCAAATTTGAAAGAATCCAACAATTATTGGTTTATTATGATACAGCAGGGTCATGACCTTTATGTGAGTTGGGTTGTTACCATGGCAACCAATTTTGAAATTTGAACCTAGGAAGCTATATGGTCAATATGGTTGCCCTCCACCATTATTTTGACATTTCGCATTATCGCAGACCCCCCACCTCTTATATTACTCATTATGGACTACCTAATGTGATGTCATACTATGTATTTGGTATCAATAGATACAGAAAATTTTTAATTTTTAATTTATAGACAATTTAACAATAAAATTTAATATAAGAACCACATTATCTGTGCTGAAATGACATGAAAATGGGGTGAAATTTTGTGCAAAAAGTACCATATTGGGCAGTGTTAAGGGCAAAATTTCACAAAGTTGCGTCATTTTTCTCAGATATTTCAATCAACAGTCTGAAAGATATATTCTTACTCTAAATCATATGGAAAAATCAGGAGGTCCTTACGGCTCGTTTGCCCGAAACCACTGTCGAACCAACTTGTATGAATTTTGACGCGAGGAAATTCCGCCAAAATTCACATGGTCCATCGCACGTTGCAATGTTTATATAGGATACGAAACTAAGGATTCAAAAATTTTCAGTGTCCTGTTACAAACATATTACCTAACACTTTTCAACCATTTCATTACTTTTCATCCTTGCTTTATATAAGCTGCCTTATTCAGGGGTATATGCCCTGATAGCCTTTTACATTAATATTCAGTACCCCTAATTTTATACGAAATGGTGGAGTGGAACCATAAGGGGAATTTTTTTTCCCATCAAAGATATAAATTTGTGTTTATTTGAAAATTTAAGTTTTTTCGCATCTAACGGTACCATAGTTATAGCGCTACACCTTATACTTTTGTCGCTACACAGTACCGAAGGGCGCGTGACGCGCCCATCCAAGTACCCCTTCATGACCATGATGAGGCTTACATAGACAGACATGTATATATTAATGTTCAGGTAGAGACACCACAGTGTCTTTTTGTATTTACTTTGATTCATCATTTAGGAAAAAGATGAAAGAAAGCCAAAATTTCACTTTTGAGGATGGTTGCTATGGCAACGACAAAATTTTGTTGCTTCGGAACCCGTTATTCGATTCCGCAATAAGGCCAGTATTGGAAATGGTTATATGCATCATTTGTGTTTTCAGGTCAATTTGGTTGCTATGGTAACCATTATTTTTCAAATTTTAGCTTATTGACATAAATTTGACATTTTCTTAATGTGTTGATACCTGTCATTATGTGTTAAACCTAATACTTTTGTCTCTTTGGTGTGCCAAATAAAGCATGAGTGCATAGCTTGTACTGCCTTTTTCTCCAAAAATAGTGCTAAAATAGAGTCAGCATCAATTTTCATAACAATCAAAAAATTTTCAAATTTGAAAGAATCCAACAATTATTGGTTTATTATGATACAGCAGGGTCATGACCTTTATGTGAGTTGGGTTGTTACCATGGCAACCAATTTTGAAATTTGAACCTAGGAAGCTATATGGTCAATATGGTTGCCCTCCACCATTATTTTGACATTTCGCATTATCGCAGACCCCCCACCTCTTATATTACTCATTATGGACTACCTAATGTGATGTCATACTATGTATTTGGTATCAATAGATACAGAAAATTTTTAATTTTTAATTTATAGACAATTTAACAATAAAATTTAATATAAGAACCACATTATCTGTGCTGAAATGACATGAAAATGGGGTGAAATTTTGTGCAAAAAGTACCATATTGGGCAGTGTTAAGGGCAAAATTTCACAAAGTTGCGTCATTTTTCTCAGATATTTCAATCAACAGTCTGAAAGATATATTCTTACTCTAAATCATATGGAAAAATCAGGAGGTCCTTACGGCTCGTTTGCCCGAAACCACTGTCGAACCAACTTGTATGAATTTTGACGCGAGGAAATTCCGCCAAAATTCACATGGTCCATCGCACGTTGCAATGTTTATATAGGATACGAAACTAAGGATTCAAAAATTTTCAGTGTCCTGTTACAAACATATTACCTAACACTTTTCAACCATTTCATTACTTTTCATCCTTGCTTTATATAAGCTGCCTTATTCAGGGGTATATGCCCTGATAGCCTTTTACATTAATATTCAGTACCCCTAATTTTATACGAAATGGTGGAGTGGAACCATAAGGGGAATTTTTTTTCCCATCAAAGATATAAATTTGTGTTTATTTGAAAATTTAAGTTTTTTCGCATCTAACGGTACCATAGTTATAGCGCTACACCTTATACTTTTGTCGCTACACAGTACCGAAGGGCGCGTGACGCGCCCATCCAAGTACCCCTTCATGACCATGATGAGGCTTACATAGACAGACATGTATATATTAATGTTCAGGTAGAGACACCACAGTGTCTTTTTGTATTTACTTTGATTCATCATTTAGGAAAAAGATGAAAGAAAGCCAAAATTTCACTTTTGAGGATGGTTGCTATGGCAACGACAAAATTTTGTTGCTTCGGAACCCGTTATTCGATTCCGCAATAAGGCCAGTATTGGAAATGGTTATATGCATCATTTGTGTTTTCAGGTCAATTTGGTTGCTATGGTAACCATTATTTTTCAAATTTTAGCTTATTGACATAAATTTGACATTTTCTTAATGTGTTGATACCTGTCATTATGTGTTAAACCTAATACTTTTGTCTCTTTGGTGTGCCAAATAAAGCATGAGTGCATAGCTTGTACTGCCTTTTTCTCCAAAAATAGTGCTAAAATAGAGTCAGCATCAATTTTCATAACAATCAAAAAATTTTCAAATTTGAAAGAATCCAACAATTATTGGTTTATTATGATACAGCAGGGTCATGACCTTTATGTGAGTTGGGTTGTTACCATGGCAACCAATTTTGAAATTTGAACCTAGGAAGCTATATGGTCAATATGGTTGCCCTCCACCATTATTTTGACATTTCGCATTATCGCAGACCCCCCACCTCTTATATTACTCATTATGGACTACCTAATGTGATGTCATACTATGTATTTGGTATCAATAGATACAGAAAATTTTTAATTTTTAATTTATAGACAATTTAACAATAAAATTTAATATAAGAACCACATTATCTGTGCTGAAATGACATGAAAATGGGGTGAAATTTTGTGCAAAAAGTACCATATTGGGCAGTGTTAAGGGCAAAATTTCACAAAGTTGCGTCATTTTTCTCAGATATTTCAATCAACAGTCTGAAAGATATATTCTTACTCTAAATCATATGGAAAAATCAGGAGGTCCTTACGGCTCGTTTGCCCGAAACCACTGTCGAACCAACTTGTATGAATTTTGACGCGAGGAAATTCCGCCAAAATTCACATGGTCCATCGCACGTTGCAATGTTTATATAGGATACGAAACTAAGGATTCAAAAATTTTCAGTGTCCTGTTACAAACATATTACCTAACACTTTTCAACCATTTCATTACTTTTCATCCTTGCTTTATATAAGCTGCCTTATTCAGGGGTATATGCCCTGATAGCCTTTTACATTAATATTCAGTACCCCTAATTTTATACGAAATGGTGGAGTGGAACCATAAGGGGAATTTTTTTTCCCATCAAAGATATAAATTTGTGTTTATTTGAAAATTTAAGTTTTTTCGCATCTAACGGTACCATAGTTATAGCGCTACACCTTATACTTTTGTCGCTACACAGTACCGAAGGGCGCGTGACGCGCCCATCCAAGTACCCCTTCATGACCATGATGAGGCTTACATAGACAGACATGTATATATTAATGTTCAGGTAGAGACACCACAGTGTCTTTTTGTATTTACTTTGATTCATCATTTAGGAAAAAGATGAAAGAAAGCCAAAATTTCACTTTTGAGGATGGTTGCTATGGCAACGACAAAATTTTGTTGCTTCGGAACCCGTTATTCGATTCCGCAATAAGGCCAGTATTGGAAATGGTTATATGCATCATTTGTGTTTTCAGGTCAATTTGGTTGCTATGGTAACCATTATTTTTCAAATTTTAGCTTATTGACATAAATTTGACATTTTCTTAATGTGTTGATACCTGTCATTATGTGTTAAACCTAATACTTTTGTCTCTTTGGTGTGCCAAATAAAGCATGAGTGCATAGCTTGTACTGCCTTTTTCTCCAAAAATAGTGCTAAAATAGAGTCAGCATCAATTTTCATAACAATCAAAAAATTTTCAAATTTGAAAGAATCCAACAATTATTGGTTTATTATGATACAGCAGGGTCATGACCTTTATGTGAGTTGGGTTGTTACCATGGCAACCAATTTTGAAATTTGAACCTAGGAAGCTATATGGTCAATATGGTTGCCCTCCACCATTATTTTGACATTTCGCATTATCGCAGACCCCCCACCTCTTATATTACTCATTATGGACTACCTAATGTGATGTCATACTATGTATTTGGTATCAATAGATACAGAAAATTTTTAATTTTTAATTTATAGACAATTTAACAATAAAATTTAATATAAGAACCACATTATCTGTGCTGAAATGACATGAAAATGGGGTGAAATTTTGTGCAAAAAGTACCATATTGGGCAGTGTTAAGGGCAAAATTTCACAAAGTTGCGTCATTTTTCTCAGATATTTCAATCAACAGTCTGAAAGATATATTCTTACTCTAAATCATATGGAAAAATCAGGAGGTCCTTACGGCTCGTTTGCCCGAAACCACTGTCGAACCAACTTGTATGAATTTTGACGCGAGGAAATTCCGCCAAAATTCACATGGTCCATCGCACGTTGCAATGTTTATATAGGATACGAAACTAAGGATTCAAAAATTTTCAGTGTCCTGTTACAAACATATTACCTAACACTTTTCAACCATTTCATTACTTTTCATCCTTGCTTTATATAAGCTGCCTTATTCAGGGGTATATGCCCTGATAGCCTTTTACATTAATATTCAGTACCCCTAATTTTATACGAAATGGTGGAGTGGAACCATAAGGGGAATTTTTTTTCCCATCAAAGATATAAATTTGTGTTTATTTGAAAATTTAAGTTTTTTCGCATCTAACGGTACCATAGTTATAGCGCTACACCTTATACTTTTGTCGCTACACAGTACCGAAGGGCGCGTGACGCGCCCATCCAAGTACCCCTTCATGACCATGATGAGGCTTACATAGACAGACATGTATATATTAATGTTCAGGTAGAGACACCACAGTGTCTTTTTGTATTTACTTTGATTCATCATTTAGGAAAAAGATGAAAGAAAGCCAAAATTTCACTTTTGAGGATGGTTGCTATGGCAACGACAAAATTTTGTTGCTTCGGAACCCGTTATTCGATTCCGCAATAAGGCCAGTATTGGAAATGGTTATATGCATCATTTGTGTTTTCAGGTCAATTTGGTTGCTATGGTAACCATTATTTTTCAAATTTTAGCTTATTGACATAAATTTGACATTTTCTTAATGTGTTGATACCTGTCATTATGTGTTAAACCTAATACTTTTGTCTCTTTGGTGTGCCAAATAAAGCATGAGTGCATAGCTTGTACTGCCTTTTTCTCCAAAAATAGTGCTAAAATAGAGTCAGCATCAATTTTCATAACAATCAAAAAATTTTCAAATTTGAAAGAATCCAACAATTATTGGTTTATTATGATACAGCAGGGTCATGACCTTTATGTGAGTTGGGTTGTTACCATGGCAACCAATTTTGAAATTTGAACCTAGGAAGCTATATGGTCAATATGGTTGCCCTCCACCATTATTTTGACATTTCGCATTATCGCAGACCCCCCACCTCTTATATTACTCATTATGGACTACCTAATGTGATGTCATACTATGTATTTGGTATCAATAGATACAGAAAATTTTTAATTTTTAATTTATAGACAATTTAACAATAAAATTTAATATAAGAACCACATTATCTGTGCTGAAATGACATGAAAATGGGGTGAAATTTTGTGCAAAAAGTACCATATTGGGCAGTGTTAAGGGCAAAATTTCACAAAGTTGCGTCATTTTTCTCAGATATTTCAATCAACAGTCTGAAAGATATATTCTTACTCTAAATCATATGGAAAAATCAGGAGGTCCTTACGGCTCGTTTGCCCGAAACCACTGTCGAACCAACTTGTATGAATTTTGACGCGAGGAAATTCCGCCAAAATTCACATGGTCCATCGCACGTTGCAATGTTTATATAGGATACGAAACTAAGGATTCAAAAATTTTCAGTGTCCTGTTACAAACATATTACCTAACACTTTTCAACCATTTCATTACTTTTCATCCTTGCTTTATATAAGCTGCCTTATTCAGGGGTATATGCCCTGATAGCCTTTTACATTAATATTCAGTACCCCTAATTTTATACGAAATGGTGGAGTGGAACCATAAGGGGAATTTTTTTTCCCATCAAAGATATAAATTTGTGTTTATTTGAAAATTTAAGTTTTTTCGCATCTAACGGTACCATAGTTATAGCGCTACACCTTATACTTTTGTCGCTACACAGTACCGAAGGGCGCGTGACGCGCCCATCCAAGTACCCCTTCATGACCATGATGAGGCTTACATAGACAGACATGTATATATTAATGTTCAGGTAGAGACACCACAGTGTCTTTTTGTATTTACTTTGATTCATCATTTAGGAAAAAGATGAAAGAAAGCCAAAATTTCACTTTTGAGGATGGTTGCTATGGCAACGACAAAATTTTGTTGCTTCGGAACCCGTTATTCGATTCCGCAATAAGGCCAGTATTGGAAATGGTTATATGCATCATTTGTGTTTTCAGGTCAATTTGGTTGCTATGGTAACCATTATTTTTCAAATTTTAGCTTATTGACATAAATTTGACATTTTCTTAATGTGTTGATACCTGTCATTATGTGTTAAACCTAATACTTTTGTCTCTTTGGTGTGCCAAATAAAGCATGAGTGCATAGCTTGTACTGCCTTTTTCTCCAAAAATAGTGCTAAAATAGAGTCAGCATCAATTTTCATAACAATCAAAAAATTTTCAAATTTGAAAGAATCCAACAATTATTGGTTTATTATGATACAGCAGGGTCATGACCTTTATGTGAGTTGGGTTGTTACCATGGCAACCAATTTTGAAATTTGAACCTAGGAAGCTATATGGTCAATATGGTTGCCCTCCACCATTATTTTGACATTTCGCATTATCGCAGACCCCCCACCTCTTATATTACTCATTATGGACTACCTAATGTGATGTCATACTATGTATTTGGTATCAATAGATACAGAAAATTTTTAATTTTTAATTTATAGACAATTTAACAATAAAATTTAATATAAGAACCACATTATCTGTGCTGAAATGACATGAAAATGGGGTGAAATTTTGTGCAAAAAGTACCATATTGGGCAGTGTTAAGGGCAAAATTTCACAAAGTTGCGTCATTTTTCTCAGATATTTCAATCAACAGTCTGAAAGATATATTCTTACTCTAAATCATATGGAAAAATCAGGAGGTCCTTACGGCTCGTTTGCCCGAAACCACTGTCGAACCAACTTGTATGAATTTTGACGCGAGGAAATTCCGCCAAAATTCACATGGTCCATCGCACGTTGCAATGTTTATATAGGATACGAAACTAAGGATTCAAAAATTTTCAGTGTCCTGTTACAAACATATTACCTAACACTTTTCAACCATTTCATTACTTTTCATCCTTGCTTTATATAAGCTGCCTTATTCAGGGGTATATGCCCTGATAGCCTTTTACATTAATATTCAGTACCCCTAATTTTATACGAAATGGTGGAGTGGAACCATAAGGGGAATTTTTTTTCCCATCAAAGATATAAATTTGTGTTTATTTGAAAATTTAAGTTTTTTCGCATCTAACGGTACCATAGTTATAGCGCTACACCTTATACTTTTGTCGCTACACAGTACCGAAGGGCGCGTGACGCGCCCATCCAAGTACCCCTTCATGACCATGATGAGGCTTACATAGACAGACATGTATATATTAATGTTCAGGTAGAGACACCACAGTGTCTTTTTGTATTTACTTTGATTCATCATTTAGGAAAAAGATGAAAGAAAGCCAAAATTTCACTTTTGAGGATGGTTGCTATGGCAACGACAAAATTTTGTTGCTTCGGAACCCGTTATTCGATTCCGCAATAAGGCCAGTATTGGAAATGGTTATATGCATCATTTGTGTTTTCAGGTCAATTTGGTTGCTATGGTAACCATTATTTTTCAAATTTTAGCTTATTGACATAAATTTGACATTTTCTTAATGTGTTGATACCTGTCATTATGTGTTAAACCTAATACTTTTGTCTCTTTGGTGTGCCAAATAAAGCATGAGTGCATAGCTTGTACTGCCTTTTTCTCCAAAAATAGTGCTAAAATAGAGTCAGCATCAATTTTCATAACAATCAAAAAATTTTCAAATTTGAAAGAATCCAACAATTATTGGTTTATTATGATACAGCAGGGTCATGACCTTTATGTGAGTTGGGTTGTTACCATGGCAACCAATTTTGAAATTTGAACCTAGGAAGCTATATGGTCAATATGGTTGCCCTCCACCATTATTTTGACATTTCGCATTATCGCAGACCCCCCACCTCTTATATTACTCATTATGGACTACCTAATGTGATGTCATACTATGTATTTGGTATCAATAGATACAGAAAATTTTTAATTTTTAATTTATAGACAATTTAACAATAAAATTTAATATAAGAACCACATTATCTGTGCTGAAATGACATGAAAATGGGGTGAAATTTTGTGCAAAAAGTACCATATTGGGCAGTGTTAAGGGCAAAATTTCACAAAGTTGCGTCATTTTTCTCAGATATTTCAATCAACAGTCTGAAAGATATATTCTTACTCTAAATCATATGGAAAAATCAGGAGGTCCTTACGGCTCGTTTGCCCGAAACCACTGTCGAACCAACTTGTATGAATTTTGACGCGAGGAAATTCCGCCAAAATTCACATGGTCCATCGCACGTTGCAATGTTTATATAGGATACGAAACTAAGGATTCAAAAATTTTCAGTGTCCTGTTACAAACATATTACCTAACACTTTTCAACCATTTCATTACTTTTCATCCTTGCTTTATATAAGCTGCCTTATTCAGGGGTATATGCCCTGATAGCCTTTTACATTAATATTCAGTACCCCTAATTTTATACGAAATGGTGGAGTGGAACCATAAGGGGAATTTTTTTTCCCATCAAAGATATAAATTTGTGTTTATTTGAAAATTTAAGTTTTTTCGCATCTAACGGTACCATAGTTATAGCGCTACACCTTATACTTTTGTCGCTACACAGTACCGAAGGGCGCGTGACGCGCCCATCCAAGTACCCCTTCATGACCATGATGAGGCTTACATAGACAGACATGTATATATTAATGTTCAGGTAGAGACACCACAGTGTCTTTTTGTATTTACTTTGATTCATCATTTAGGAAAAAGATGAAAGAAAGCCAAAATTTCACTTTTGAGGATGGTTGCTATGGCAACGACAAAATTTTGTTGCTTCGGAACCCGTTATTCGATTCCGCAATAAGGCCAGTATTGGAAATGGTTATATGCATCATTTGTGTTTTCAGGTCAATTTGGTTGCTATGGTAACCATTATTTTTCAAATTTTAGCTTATTGACATAAATTTGACATTTTCTTAATGTGTTGATACCTGTCATTATGTGTTAAACCTAATACTTTTGTCTCTTTGGTGTGCCAAATAAAGCATGAGTGCATAGCTTGTACTGCCTTTTTCTCCAAAAATAGTGCTAAAATAGAGTCAGCATCAATTTTCATAACAATCAAAAAATTTTCAAATTTGAAAGAATCCAACAATTATTGGTTTATTATGATACAGCAGGGTCATGACCTTTATGTGAGTTGGGTTGTTACCATGGCAACCAATTTTGAAATTTGAACCTAGGAAGCTATATGGTCAATATGGTTGCCCTCCACCATTATTTTGACATTTCGCATTATCGCAGACCCCCCACCTCTTATATTACTCATTATGGACTACCTAATGTGATGTCATACTATGTATTTGGTATCAATAGATACAGAAAATTTTTAATTTTTAATTTATAGACAATTTAACAATAAAATTTAATATAAGAACCACATTATCTGTGCTGAAATGACATGAAAATGGGGTGAAATTTTGTGCAAAAAGTACCATATTGGGCAGTGTTAAGGGCAAAATTTCACAAAGTTGCGTCATTTTTCTCAGATATTTCAATCAACAGTCTGAAAGATATATTCTTACTCTAAATCATATGGAAAAATCAGGAGGTCCTTACGGCTCGTTTGCCCGAAACCACTGTCGAACCAACTTGTATGAATTTTGACGCGAGGAAATTCCGCCAAAATTCACATGGTCCATCGCACGTTGCAATGTTTATATAGGATACGAAACTAAGGATTCAAAAATTTTCAGTGTCCTGTTACAAACATATTACCTAACACTTTTCAACCATTTCATTACTTTTCATCCTTGCTTTATATAAGCTGCCTTATTCAGGGGTATATGCCCTGATAGCCTTTTACATTAATATTCAGTACCCCTAATTTTATACGAAATGGTGGAGTGGAACCATAAGGGGAATTTTTTTTCCCATCAAAGATATAAATTTGTGTTTATTTGAAAATTTAAGTTTTTTCGCATCTAACGGTACCATAGTTATAGCGCTACACCTTATACTTTTGTCGCTACACAGTACCGAAGGGCGCGTGACGCGCCCATCCAAGTACCCCTTCATGACCATGATGAGGCTTACATAGACAGACATGTATATATTAATGTTCAGGTAGAGACACCACAGTGTCTTTTTGTATTTACTTTGATTCATCATTTAGGAAAAAGATGAAAGAAAGCCAAAATTTCACTTTTGAGGATGGTTGCTATGGCAACGACAAAATTTTGTTGCTTCGGAACCCGTTATTCGATTCCGCAATAAGGCCAGTATTGGAAATGGTTATATGCATCATTTGTGTTTTCAGGTCAATTTGGTTGCTATGGTAACCATTATTTTTCAAATTTTAGCTTATTGACATAAATTTGACATTTTCTTAATGTGTTGATACCTGTCATTATGTGTTAAACCTAATACTTTTGTCTCTTTGGTGTGCCAAATAAAGCATGAGTGCATAGCTTGTACTGCCTTTTTCTCCAAAAATAGTGCTAAAATAGAGTCAGCATCAATTTTCATAACAATCAAAAAATTTTCAAATTTGAAAGAATCCAACAATTATTGGTTTATTATGATACAGCAGGGTCATGACCTTTATGTGAGTTGGGTTGTTACCATGGCAACCAATTTTGAAATTTGAACCTAGGAAGCTATATGGTCAATATGGTTGCCCTCCACCATTATTTTGACATTTCGCATTATCGCAGACCCCCCACCTCTTATATTACTCATTATGGACTACCTAATGTGATGTCATACTATGTATTTGGTATCAATAGATACAGAAAATTTTTAATTTTTAATTTATAGACAATTTAACAATAAAATTTAATATAAGAACCACATTATCTGTGCTGAAATGACATGAAAATGGGGTGAAATTTTGTGCAAAAAGTACCATATTGGGCAGTGTTAAGGGCAAAATTTCACAAAGTTGCGTCATTTTTCTCAGATATTTCAATCAACAGTCTGAAAGATATATTCTTACTCTAAATCATATGGAAAAATCAGGAGGTCCTTACGGCTCGTTTGCCCGAAACCACTGTCGAACCAACTTGTATGAATTTTGACGCGAGGAAATTCCGCCAAAATTCACATGGTCCATCGCACGTTGCAATGTTTATATAGGATACGAAACTAAGGATTCAAAAATTTTCAGTGTCCTGTTACAAACATATTACCTAACACTTTTCAACCATTTCATTACTTTTCATCCTTGCTTTATATAAGCTGCCTTATTCAGGGGTATATGCCCTGATAGCCTTTTACATTAATATTCAGTACCCCTAATTTTATACGAAATGGTGGAGTGGAACCATAAGGGGAATTTTTTTTCCCATCAAAGATATAAATTTGTGTTTATTTGAAAATTTAAGTTTTTTCGCATCTAACGGTACCATAGTTATAGCGCTACACCTTATACTTTTGTCGCTACACAGTACCGAAGGGCGCGTGACGCGCCCATCCAAGTACCCCTTCATGACCATGATGAGGCTTACATAGACAGACATGTATATATTAATGTTCAGGTAGAGACACCACAGTGTCTTTTTGTATTTACTTTGATTCATCATTTAGGAAAAAGATGAAAGAAAGCCAAAATTTCACTTTTGAGGATGGTTGCTATGGCAACGACAAAATTTTGTTGCTTCGGAACCCGTTATTCGATTCCGCAATAAGGCCAGTATTGGAAATGGTTATATGCATCATTTGTGTTTTCAGGTCAATTTGGTTGCTATGGTAACCATTATTTTTCAAATTTTAGCTTATTGACATAAATTTGACATTTTCTTAATGTGTTGATACCTGTCATTATGTGTTAAACCTAATACTTTTGTCTCTTTGGTGTGCCAAATAAAGCATGAGTGCATAGCTTGTACTGCCTTTTTCTCCAAAAATAGTGCTAAAATAGAGTCAGCATCAATTTTCATAACAATCAAAAAATTTTCAAATTTGAAAGAATCCAACAATTATTGGTTTATTATGATACAGCAGGGTCATGACCTTTATGTGAGTTGGGTTGTTACCATGGCAACCAATTTTGAAATTTGAACCTAGGAAGCTATATGGTCAATATGGTTGCCCTCCACCATTATTTTGACATTTCGCATTATCGCAGACCCCCCACCTCTTATATTACTCATTATGGACTACCTAATGTGATGTCATACTATGTATTTGGTATCAATAGATACAGAAAATTTTTAATTTTTAATTTATAGACAATTTAACAATAAAATTTAATATAAGAACCACATTATCTGTGCTGAAATGACATGAAAATGGGGTGAAATTTTGTGCAAAAAGTACCATATTGGGCAGTGTTAAGGGCAAAATTTCACAAAGTTGCGTCATTTTTCTCAGATATTTCAATCAACAGTCTGAAAGATATATTCTTACTCTAAATCATATGGAAAAATCAGGAGGTCCTTACGGCTCGTTTGCCCGAAACCACTGTCGAACCAACTTGTATGAATTTTGACGCGAGGAAATTCCGCCAAAATTCACATGGTCCATCGCACGTTGCAATGTTTATATAGGATACGAAACTAAGGATTCAAAAATTTTCAGTGTCCTGTTACAAACATATTACCTAACACTTTTCAACCATTTCATTACTTTTCATCCTTGCTTTATATAAGCTGCCTTATTCAGGGGTATATGCCCTGATAGCCTTTTACATTAATATTCAGTACCCCTAATTTTATACGAAATGGTGGAGTGGAACCATAAGGGGAATTTTTTTTCCCATCAAAGATATAAATTTGTGTTTATTTGAAAATTTAAGTTTTTTCGCATCTAACGGTACCATAGTTATAGCGCTACACCTTATACTTTTGTCGCTACACAGTACCGAAGGGCGCGTGACGCGCCCATCCAAGTACCCCTTCATGACCATGATGAGGCTTACATAGACAGACATGTATATATTAATGTTCAGGTAGAGACACCACAGTGTCTTTTTGTATTTACTTTGATTCATCATTTAGGAAAAAGATGAAAGAAAGCCAAAATTTCACTTTTGAGGATGGTTGCTATGGCAACGACAAAATTTTGTTGCTTCGGAACCCGTTATTCGATTCCGCAATAAGGCCAGTATTGGAAATGGTTATATGCATCATTTGTGTTTTCAGGTCAATTTGGTTGCTATGGTAACCATTATTTTTCAAATTTTAGCTTATTGACATAAATTTGACATTTTCTTAATGTGTTGATACCTGTCATTATGTGTTAAACCTAATACTTTTGTCTCTTTGGTGTGCCAAATAAAGCATGAGTGCATAGCTTGTACTGCCTTTTTCTCCAAAAATAGTGCTAAAATAGAGTCAGCATCAATTTTCATAACAATCAAAAAATTTTCAAATTTGAAAGAATCCAACAATTATTGGTTTATTATGATACAGCAGGGTCATGACCTTTATGTGAGTTGGGTTGTTACCATGGCAACCAATTTTGAAATTTGAACCTAGGAAGCTATATGGTCAATATGGTTGCCCTCCACCATTATTTTGACATTTCGCATTATCGCAGACCCCCCACCTCTTATATTACTCATTATGGACTACCTAATGTGATGTCATACTATGTATTTGGTATCAATAGATACAGAAAATTTTTAATTTTTAATTTATAGACAATTTAACAATAAAATTTAATATAAGAACCACATTATCTGTGCTGAAATGACATGAAAATGGGGTGAAATTTTGTGCAAAAAGTACCATATTGGGCAGTGTTAAGGGCAAAATTTCACAAAGTTGCGTCATTTTTCTCAGATATTTCAATCAACAGTCTGAAAGATATATTCTTACTCTAAATCATATGGAAAAATCAGGAGGTCCTTACGGCTCGTTTGCCCGAAACCACTGTCGAACCAACTTGTATGAATTTTGACGCGAGGAAATTCCGCCAAAATTCACATGGTCCATCGCACGTTGCAATGTTTATATAGGATACGAAACTAAGGATTCAAAAATTTTCAGTGTCCTGTTACAAACATATTACCTAACACTTTTCAACCATTTCATTACTTTTCATCCTTGCTTTATATAAGCTGCCTTATTCAGGGGTATATGCCCTGATAGCCTTTTACATTAATATTCAGTACCCCTAATTTTATACGAAATGGTGGAGTGGAACCATAAGGGGAATTTTTTTTCCCATCAAAGATATAAATTTGTGTTTATTTGAAAATTTAAGTTTTTTCGCATCTAACGGTACCATAGTTATAGCGCTACACCTTATACTTTTGTCGCTACACAGTACCGAAGGGCGCGTGACGCGCCCATCCAAGTACCCCTTCATGACCATGATGAGGCTTACATAGACAGACATGTATATATTAATGTTCAGGTAGAGACACCACAGTGTCTTTTTGTATTTACTTTGATTCATCATTTAGGAAAAAGATGAAAGAAAGCCAAAATTTCACTTTTGAGGATGGTTGCTATGGCAACGACAAAATTTTGTTGCTTCGGAACCCGTTATTCGATTCCGCAATAAGGCCAGTATTGGAAATGGTTATATGCATCATTTGTGTTTTCAGGTCAATTTGGTTGCTATGGTAACCATTATTTTTCAAATTTTAGCTTATTGACATAAATTTGACATTTTCTTAATGTGTTGATACCTGTCATTATGTGTTAAACCTAATACTTTTGTCTCTTTGGTGTGCCAAATAAAGCATGAGTGCATAGCTTGTACTGCCTTTTTCTCCAAAAATAGTGCTAAAATAGAGTCAGCATCAATTTTCATAACAATCAAAAAATTTTCAAATTTGAAAGAATCCAACAATTATTGGTTTATTATGATACAGCAGGGTCATGACCTTTATGTGAGTTGGGTTGTTACCATGGCAACCAATTTTGAAATTTGAACCTAGGAAGCTATATGGTCAATATGGTTGCCCTCCACCATTATTTTGACATTTCGCATTATCGCAGACCCCCCACCTCTTATATTACTCATTATGGACTACCTAATGTGATGTCATACTATGTATTTGGTATCAATAGATACAGAAAATTTTTAATTTTTAATTTATAGACAATTTAACAATAAAATTTAATATAAGAACCACATTATCTGTGCTGAAATGACATGAAAATGGGGTGAAATTTTGTGCAAAAAGTACCATATTGGGCAGTGTTAAGGGCAAAATTTCACAAAGTTGCGTCATTTTTCTCAGATATTTCAATCAACAGTCTGAAAGATATATTCTTACTCTAAATCATATGGAAAAATCAGGAGGTCCTTACGGCTCGTTTGCCCGAAACCACTGTCGAACCAACTTGTATGAATTTTGACGCGAGGAAATTCCGCCAAAATTCACATGGTCCATCGCACGTTGCAATGTTTATATAGGATACGAAACTAAGGATTCAAAAATTTTCAGTGTCCTGTTACAAACATATTACCTAACACTTTTCAACCATTTCATTACTTTTCATCCTTGCTTTATATAAGCTGCCTTATTCAGGGGTATATGCCCTGATAGCCTTTTACATTAATATTCAGTACCCCTAATTTTATACGAAATGGTGGAGTGGAACCATAAGGGGAATTTTTTTTCCCATCAAAGATATAAATTTGTGTTTATTTGAAAATTTAAGTTTTTTCGCATCTAACGGTACCATAGTTATAGCGCTACACCTTATACTTTTGTCGCTACACAGTACCGAAGGGCGCGTGACGCGCCCATCCAAGTACCCCTTCATGACCATGATGAGGCTTACATAGACAGACATGTATATATTAATGTTCAGGTAGAGACACCACAGTGTCTTTTTGTATTTACTTTGATTCATCATTTAGGAAAAAGATGAAAGAAAGCCAAAATTTCACTTTTGAGGATGGTTGCTATGGCAACGACAAAATTTTGTTGCTTCGGAACCCGTTATTCGATTCCGCAATAAGGCCAGTATTGGAAATGGTTATATGCATCATTTGTGTTTTCAGGTCAATTTGGTTGCTATGGTAACCATTATTTTTCAAATTTTAGCTTATTGACATAAATTTGACATTTTCTTAATGTGTTGATACCTGTCATTATGTGTTAAACCTAATACTTTTGTCTCTTTGGTGTGCCAAATAAAGCATGAGTGCATAGCTTGTACTGCCTTTTTCTCCAAAAATAGTGCTAAAATAGAGTCAGCATCAATTTTCATAACAATCAAAAAATTTTCAAATTTGAAAGAATCCAACAATTATTGGTTTATTATGATACAGCAGGGTCATGACCTTTATGTGAGTTGGGTTGTTACCATGGCAACCAATTTTGAAATTTGAACCTAGGAAGCTATATGGTCAATATGGTTGCCCTCCACCATTATTTTGACATTTCGCATTATCGCAGACCCCCCACCTCTTATATTACTCATTATGGACTACCTAATGTGATGTCATACTATGTATTTGGTATCAATAGATACAGAAAATTTTTAATTTTTAATTTATAGACAATTTAACAATAAAATTTAATATAAGAACCACATTATCTGTGCTGAAATGACATGAAAATGGGGTGAAATTTTGTGCAAAAAGTACCATATTGGGCAGTGTTAAGGGCAAAATTTCACAAAGTTGCGTCATTTTTCTCAGATATTTCAATCAACAGTCTGAAAGATATATTCTTACTCTAAATCATATGGAAAAATCAGGAGGTCCTTACGGCTCGTTTGCCCGAAACCACTGTCGAACCAACTTGTATGAATTTTGACGCGAGGAAATTCCGCCAAAATTCACATGGTCCATCGCACGTTGCAATGTTTATATAGGATACGAAACTAAGGATTCAAAAATTTTCAGTGTCCTGTTACAAACATATTACCTAACACTTTTCAACCATTTCATTACTTTTCATCCTTGCTTTATATAAGCTGCCTTATTCAGGGGTATATGCCCTGATAGCCTTTTACATTAATATTCAGTACCCCTAATTTTATACGAAATGGTGGAGTGGAACCATAAGGGGAATTTTTTTTCCCATCAAAGATATAAATTTGTGTTTATTTGAAAATTTAAGTTTTTTCGCATCTAACGGTACCATAGTTATAGCGCTACACCTTATACTTTTGTCGCTACACAGTACCGAAGGGCGCGTGACGCGCCCATCCAAGTACCCCTTCATGACCATGATGAGGCTTACATAGACAGACATGTATATATTAATGTTCAGGTAGAGACACCACAGTGTCTTTTTGTATTTACTTTGATTCATCATTTAGGAAAAAGATGAAAGAAAGCCAAAATTTCACTTTTGAGGATGGTTGCTATGGCAACGACAAAATTTTGTTGCTTCGGAACCCGTTATTCGATTCCGCAATAAGGCCAGTATTGGAAATGGTTATATGCATCATTTGTGTTTTCAGGTCAATTTGGTTGCTATGGTAACCATTATTTTTCAAATTTTAGCTTATTGACATAAATTTGACATTTTCTTAATGTGTTGATACCTGTCATTATGTGTTAAACCTAATACTTTTGTCTCTTTGGTGTGCCAAATAAAGCATGAGTGCATAGCTTGTACTGCCTTTTTCTCCAAAAATAGTGCTAAAATAGAGTCAGCATCAATTTTCATAACAATCAAAAAATTTTCAAATTTGAAAGAATCCAACAATTATTGGTTTATTATGATACAGCAGGGTCATGACCTTTATGTGAGTTGGGTTGTTACCATGGCAACCAATTTTGAAATTTGAACCTAGGAAGCTATATGGTCAATATGGTTGCCCTCCACCATTATTTTGACATTTCGCATTATCGCAGACCCCCCCACCTCTTATATTACTCATTATGGACTACCTAATGTGATGTCATACTATGTATTTGGTATCAATAGATACAGAAAATTTTTAATTTTTAATTTATAGACAATTTAACAATAAAATTTAATATAAGAACCACATTATCTGTGCTGAAATGACATGAAAATGGGGTGAAATTTTGTGCAAAAAGTACCATATTGGGCAGTGTTAAGGGCAAAATTTCACAAAGTTGCGTCATTTTTCTCAGATATTTCAATCAACAGTCTGAAAGATATATTCTTACTCTAAATCATATGGAAAAATCAGGAGGTCCTTACGGCTCGTTTGCCCGAAACCACTGTCGAACCAACTTGTATGAATTTTGACGCGAGGAAATTCCGCCAAAATTCACATGGTCCATCGCACGTTGCAATGTTTATATAGGATACGAAACTAAGGATTCAAAAATTTTCAGTGTCCTGTTACAAACATATTACCTAACACTTTTCAACCATTTCATTACTTTTCATCCTTGCTTTATATAAGCTGCCTTATTCAGGGGTATATGCCCTGATAGCCTTTTACATTAATATTCAGTACCCCTAATTTTATACGAAATGGTGGAGTGGAACCATAAGGGGAATTTTTTTTCCCATCAAAGATATAAATTTGTGTTTATTTGAAAATTTAAGTTTTTTCGCATCTAACGGTACCATAGTTATAGCGCTACACCTTATACTTTTGTCGCTACACAGTACCGAAGGGCGCGTGACGCGCCCATCCAAGTACCCCTTCATGACCATGATGAGGCTTACATAGACAGACATGTATATATTAATGTTCAGGTAGAGACACCACAGTGTCTTTTTGTATTTACTTTGATTCATCATTTAGGAAAAAGATGAAAGAAAGCCAAAATTTCACTTTTGAGGATGGTTGCTATGGCAACGACAAAATTTTGTTGCTTCGGAACCCGTTATTCGATTCCGCAATAAGGCCAGTATTGGAAATGGTTATATGCATCATTTGTGTTTTCAGGTCAATTTGGTTGCTATGGTAACCATTATTTTTCAAATTTTAGCTTATTGACATAAATTTGACATTTTCTTAATGTGTTGATACCTGTCATTATGTGTTAAACCTAATACTTTTGTCTCTTTGGTGTGCCAAATAAAGCATGAGTGCATAGCTTGTACTGCCTTTTTCTCCAAAAATAGTGCTAAAATAGAGTCAGCATCAATTTTCATAACAATCAAAAAATTTTCAAATTTGAAAGAATCCAACAATTATTGGTTTATTATGATACAGCAGGGTCATGACCTTTATGTGAGTTGGGTTGTTACCATGGCAACCAATTTTGAAATTTGAACCTAGGAAGCTATATGGTCAATATGGTTGCCCTCCACCATTATTTTGACATTTCGCATTATCGCAGACCCCCCACCTCTTATATTACTCATTATGGACTACCTAATGTGATGTCATACTATGTATTTGGTATCAATAGATACAGAAAATTTTTAATTTTTAATTTATAGACAATTTAACAATAAAATTTAATATAAGAACCACATTATCTGTGCTGAAATGACATGAAAATGGGGTGAAATTTTGTGCAAAAAGTACCATATTGGGCAGTGTTAAGGGCAAAATTTCACAAAGTTGCGTCATTTTTCTCAGATATTTCAATCAACAGTCTGAAAGATATATTCTTACTCTAAATCATATGGAAAAATCAGGAGGTCCTTACGGCTCGTTTGCCCGAAACCACTGTCGAACCAACTTGTATGAATTTTGACGCGAGGAAATTCCGCCAAAATTCACATGGTCCATCGCACGTTGCAATGTTTATATAGGATACGAAACTAAGGATTCAAAAATTTTCAGTGTCCTGTTACAAACATATTACCTAACACTTTTCAACCATTTCATTACTTTTCATCCTTGCTTTATATAAGCTGCCTTATTCAGGGGTATATGCCCTGATAGCCTTTTACATTAATATTCAGTACCCCTAATTTTATACGAAATGGTGGAGTGGAACCATAAGGGGAATTTTTTTTCCCATCAAAGATATAAATTTGTGTTTATTTGAAAATTTAAGTTTTTTCGCATCTAACGGTACCATAGTTATAGCGCTACACCTTATACTTTTGTCGCTACACAGTACCGAAGGGCGCGTGACGCGCCCATCCAAGTACCCCTTCATGACCATGATGAGGCTTACATAGACAGACATGTATATATTAATGTTCAGGTAGAGACACCACAGTGTCTTTTTGTATTTACTTTGATTCATCATTTAGGAAAAAGATGAAAGAAAGCCAAAATTTCACTTTTGAGGATGGTTGCTATGGCAACGACAAAATTTTGTTGCTTCGGAACCCGTTATTCGATTCCGCAATAAGGCCAGTATTGGAAATGGTTATATGCATCATTTGTGTTTTCAGGTCAATTTGGTTGCTATGGTAACCATTATTTTTCAAATTTTAGCTTATTGACATAAATTTGACATTTTCTTAATGTGTTGATACCTGTCATTATGTGTTAAACCTAATACTTTTGTCTCTTTGGTGTGCCAAATAAAGCATGAGTGCATAGCTTGTACTGCCTTTTTCTCCAAAAATAGTGCTAAAATAGAGTCAGCATCAATTTTCATAACAATCAAAAAATTTTCAAATTTGAAAGAATCCAACAATTATTGGTTTATTATGATACAGCAGGGTCATGACCTTTATGTGAGTTGGGTTGTTACCATGGCAACCAATTTTGAAATTTGAACCTAGGAAGCTATATGGTCAATATGGTTGCCCTCCACCATTATTTGGACATTTCGCATTATCGCAGACCCCCCACCTCTTATATTACTCATTATGGACTACCTAATGTGATGTCATACTATGTATTTGGTATCAATAGATACAGAAAATTTTTAATTTTTAATTTATAGACAATTTAACAATAAAATTTAATATAAGAACCACATTATCTGTGCTGAAATGACATGAAAATGGGGTGAAATTTTGTGCAAAAAGTACCATATTGGGCAGTGTTAAGGGCAAAATTTCACAAAGTTGCGTCATTTTTCTCAGATATTTCAATCAACAGTCTGAAAGATATATTCTTACTCTAAATCATATGGAAAAATCAGGAGGTCCTTACGGCTCGTTTGCCCGAAACCACTGTCGAACCAACTTGTATGAATTTTGACGCGAGGAAATTCCGCCAAAATTCACATGGTCCATCGCACGTTGCAATGTTTATATAGGATACGAAACTAAGGATTCAAAAATTTTCAGTGTCCTGTTACAAACATATTACCTAACACTTTTCAACCATTTCATTACTTTTCATCCTTGCTTTATATAAGCTGCCTTATTCAGGGGTATATGCCCTGATAGCCTTTTACATTAATATTCAGTACCCCTAATTTTATACGAAATGGTGGAGTGGAACCATAAGGGGAATTTTTTTTCCCATCAAAGATATAAATTTGTGTTTATTTGAAAATTTAAGTTTTTTCGCATCTAACGGTACCATAGTTATAGCGCTACACCTTATACTTTTGTCGCTACACAGTACCGAAGGGCGCGTGACGCGCCCATCCAAGTACCCCTTCATGACCATGATGAGGCTTACATAGACAGACATGTATATATTAATGTTCAGGTAGAGACACCACAGTGTCTTTTTGTATTTACTTTGATTCATCATTTAGGAAAAAGATGAAAGAAAGCCAAAATTTCACTTTTGAGGATGGTTGCTATGGCAACGACAAAATTTTGTTGCTTCGGAACCCGTTATTCGATTCCGCAATAAGGCCAGTATTGGAAATGGTTATATGCATCATTTGTGTTTTCAGGTCAATTTGGTTGCTATGGTAACCATTATTTTTCAAATTTTAGCTTATTGACATAAATTTGACATTTTCTTAATGTGTTGATACCTGTCATTATGTGTTAAACCTAATACTTTTGTCTCTTTGGTGTGCCAAATAAAGCATGAGTGCATAGCTTGTACTGCCTTTTTCTCCAAAAATAGTGCTAAAATAGAGTCAGCATCAATTTTCATAACAATCAAAAAATTTTCAAATTTGAAAGAATCCAACAATTATTGGTTTATTATGATACAGCAGGGTCATGACCTTTATGTGAGTTGGGTTGTTACCATGGCAACCAATTTTGAAATTTGAACCTAGGAAGCTATATGGTCAATATGGTTGCCCTCCACCATTATTTTGACATTTCGCATTATCGCAGACCCCCCCACCTCTTATATTACTCATTATGGACTACCTAATGTGATGTCATACTATGTATTTGGTATCAATAGATACAGAAAATTTTTAATTTTTAATTTATAGACAATTTAACAATAAAATTTAATATAAGAACCACATTATCTGTGCTGAAATGACATGAAAATGGGGTGAAATTTTGTGCAAAAAGTACCATATTGGGCAGTGTTAAGGGCAAAATTTCACAAAGTTGCGTCATTTTTCTCAGATATTTCAATCAACAGTCTGAAAGATATATTCTTACTCTAAATCATATGGAAAAATCAGGAGGTCCTTACGGCTCGTTTGCCCGAAACCACTGTCGAACCAACTTGTATGAATTTTGACGCGAGGAAATTCCGCCAAAATTCACATGGTCCATCGCACGTTGCAATGTTTATATAGGATACGAAACTAAGGATTCAAAAATTTTCAGTGTCCTGTTACAAACATATTACCTAACACTTTTCAACCATTTCATTACTTTTCATCCTTGCTTTATATAAGCTGCCTTATTCAGGGGTATATGCCCTGATAGCCTTTTACATTAATATTCAGTACCCCTAATTTTATACGAAATGGTGGAGTGGAACCATAAGGGGAATTTTTTTTCCCATCAAAGATATAAATTTGTGTTTATTTGAAAATTTAAGTTTTTTCGCATCTAACGGTACCATAGTTATAGCGCTACACCTTATACTTTTGTCGCTACACAGTACCGAAGGGCGCGTGACGCGCCCATCCAAGTACCCCTTCATGACCATGATGAGGCTTACATAGACAGACATGTATATATTAATGTTCAGGTAGAGACACCACAGTGTCTTTTTGTATTTACTTTGATTCATCATTTAGGAAAAAGATGAAAGAAAGCCAAAATTTCACTTTTGAGGATGGTTGCTATGGCAACGACAAAATTTTGTTGCTTCGGAACCCGTTATTCGATTCCGCAATAAGGCCAGTATTGGAAATGGTTATATGCATCATTTGTGTTTTCAGGTCAATTTGGTTGCTATGGTAACCATTATTTTTCAAATTTTAGCTTATTGACATAAATTTGACATTTTCTTAATGTGTTGATACCTGTCATTATGTGTTAAACCTAATACTTTTGTCTCTTTGGTGTGCCAAATAAAGCATGAGTGCATAGCTTGTACTGCCTTTTTCTCCAAAAATAGTGCTAAAATAGAGTCAGCATCAATTTTCATAACAATCAAAAAATTTTCAAATTTGAAAGAATCCAACAATTATTGGTTTATTATGATACAGCAGGGTCATGACCTTTATGTGAGTTGGGTTGTTACCATGGCAACCAATTTTGAAATTTGAACCTAGGAAGCTATATGGTCAATATGGTTGCCCTCCACCATTATTTTGACATTTCGCATTATCGCAGACCCCCCACCTCTTATATTACTCATTATGGACTACCTAATGTGATGTCATACTATGTATTTGGTATCAATAGATACAGAAAATTTTTAATTTTTAATTTATAGACAATTTAACAATAAAATTTAATATAAGAACCACATTATCTGTGCTGAAATGACATGAAAATGGGGTGAAATTTTGTGCAAAAAGTACCATATTGGGCAGTGTTAAGGGCAAAATTTCACAAAGTTGCGTCATTTTTCTCAGATATTTCAATCAACAGTCTGAAAGATATATTCTTACTCTAAATCATATGGAAAAATCAGGAGGTCCTTACGGCTCGTTTGCCCGAAACCACTGTCGAACCAACTTGTATGAATTTTGACGCGAGGAAATTCCGCCAAAATTCACATGGTCCATCGCACGTTGCAATGTTTATATAGGATACGAAACTAAGGATTCAAAAATTTTCAGTGTCCTGTTACAAACATATTACCTAACACTTTTCAACCATTTCATTACTTTTCATCCTTGCTTTATATAAGCTGCCTTATTCAGGGGTATATGCCCTGATAGCCTTTTACATTAATATTCAGTACCCCTAATTTTATACGAAATGGTGGAGTGGAACCATAAGGGGAATTTTTTTTCCCATCAAAGATATAAATTTGTGTTTATTTGAAAATTTAAGTTTTTTCGCATCTAACGGTACCATAGTTATAGCGCTACACCTTATACTTTTGTCGCTACACAGTACCGAAGGGCGCGTGACGCGCCCATCCAAGTACCCCTTCATGACCATGATGAGGCTTACATAGACAGACATGTATATATTAATGTTCAGGTAGAGACACCACAGTGTCTTTTTGTATTTACTTTGATTCATCATTTAGGAAAAAGATGAAAGAAAGCCAAAATTTCACTTTTGAGGATGGTTCGCTATGGCAACGACAAAATTTTGTTGCTTCGGAACCCGTTTATTCGATTCCGCAATAAGGCCAGTATTGGAAATGGTTATATGCATCATTTGTGTTTTCAGGTCAATTTGGTTGCTATGGTAACCATTATTTTTCAAATTTTAGCTTATTGACATAAATTTGACATTTTCTTAATGTGTTGATACCTGTCATTATGTGTTAAACCTAATACTTTTGTCTCTTTGGTGTGCCAAATAAAGCATGAGTGCATAGCTTGTACTGCCTCTTTTCTCCCAAAAATAGTGCTAAAATAGAGTCAGCATCAATTTTCATAACAATCAAAAAATTTTCAAATTGAAAGAATCCAACAATTATTGGTTTATTATGATACAGCAGGGTCATGACCTTTATGTGAGTTGGGTTGTTACCATGGCAACCAATATTTGAAATTTGAACCTAGGAAGCTATATGGTCAATATGGTTGCCCTCCACCATTATTTTGACATTTCGCATTATCGCAGACCCCCCACCTCTTATATTACTCATTATGGACTACCTAATGTGATGTCTTACTATGTATTATGGTATCAATAGATACAGAAAATTTTTAATTTTTAATTTATAGACAATTTAACAATAAAATTTAATATAAGAACCACATTATCTGTGCTGAAATGACATGAAAATGGGGTGAAATTTTGTGCAAAAAAGTACCATATTGGGCAGTGTTAAGGGCAAAATTTCACAATGTTGCGTCATTTTTCTCAGATATTTCAATCAACAGTCTGAAAGATATATTCTTACTCTAAATCATATGGAAAAATCAGGAGGTCCTTACGGCTCGTTTGCCCGAAACCACTGTCGAACCAACTTGTATGAATTTTGACGCGAGGAAATTCCGCAAAATTCACATGGTCCATCGCACGTTGCACCATAATGTTTATATAGGATACGAAACTAAGGATTCAAAAATTTTCAGTGTCCTGTTACAAACATATTACCTAACACTTTTTCAACCATTTCATTACTTTTCATCCTTGCTTTATATAAGCTGCCTTATTCAGGGGTATATGCCCTGATAGCCTTTTACATTAATATTCAGTACCCCTAATTTTATACGAAATGGTGGAGTGGAACCATAAGGGGAATTTTTTTTCCCATCAAAGATATAAATTTGTGTTTATTTGAAAATTTAAGTTTTTTTCGCATCTTACGGTACATAGTTATAGCGCTACCAACCTTATACTTTTGTCGCTACAACAGTACCGAAGGGCGCGTGACGCGCCCATCCAAGTACCCCTTCATGACCATGATGAGGCTTACATAGACAGACATGTATATATTAATGTTCAGGTAGAGACACCACAGTGTCTTTTTGTATTTACTTTGATTCATCATTTAGGAAAAAGATTGAAAGAAAGCCAAAATTTCACTTTTGAGGATGGTTGCTATGGCAACGACAAAATTTTGTTGCTTCGGAACCCGTTATTCGATTCCGCAATAAGGCCAGTATTGGAAATGGTTATATGCATCATTTGTGTTTTCAGGTCAATTTGGTTGCTATGGTAACCATTATTTTTCAAATTTTAGCTTATTGACATAAATTTGACATTTTCTTAATGTGTTGATACCTGTCATTATGTGTTAAACCTAATACTTTTGTCTCTTTGGTGTGCCAAATAAGCATGAGTGCATAGCTTGTACTGCCTTTTCTCTCCAAAAATAGTGCTAAAATAGAGTCAGCATCAATTTTCATAACAATCAAAAAATTTTCAAATTTGAAAGAATCCAACAATTATTGGTTTATTATGATACAGCAGGGTCATGACCTTTATGTGAGTTGGGTTGTTACCATGGCAACCAATTTTGAAATTTGAACCTAGGAAGCTATATGGTCAATATGGTTGCCCTCCACCATTATTTTGACATTTCGCATTATCGCAGACCCCCCACCTCTTATATTACTCATTATGGACTACCTAATGTGATGTCATACTATGTATTTGGTATCAATAGATACAGAAAATTTTTAATTTTTAATTTATAGACAATTTAACAATAAAATTTAATATAAGAACCACATTATCTGTGCTGAAATGACATGAAAATGGGGTGAAATTTTGTGCAAAAAGTACCATATGGGCAGTGTTAAGGGCAAAATTTCACAAAGTTGCGTCATTTTTCTCAGATATTTCAATCAACAGTCTGAAAGATATATTCTTACTCTAAATCATATGGAAAAAATCAGGAGGTCCTTACGCTCGTTTGCCCGAAACCACTGTCGAACCAACTTGTATGAATTTTGACGCGAGGAAATTCCGCCAAAATTCACATGGTCCATCGCAACGTTGCAATGTTTATATAGGATACGAAACTAAGGATTCAAAAATTTTCAGTGTCCTGTTACAAACATATTACCTAACACTTTTCAACCATTTCATTACTTTTCATCCTTGCTTTATATAAGCTGCCTTATTCAGGGGTATATGCCCTGATAGCCTTTTACATTAATATTCAGTACCCCTAATTTTATACGAATGGTGGAGGTGGAAACCATAAGGGGGAATTTTTTTTCCCATCAAAGATATAAATTTGTGTTTATTTGAAAATTTAAGTTTTTTCGCATCTAACGGTACCATAGTTATAGCGCTACACCTTATACTTTGTCGCTACACAGTACCGAAGGGCGCGTGACGCGCCCATCCAAGTACCCCTTCATGACCATGATGAGGCTTACATAGACAGACATGTATATATTAATGTTCAGGTAGAGACACCACAGTGTCTTTTTGTATTTACTTTGATTCATCATTTAGGAAAAAGATGAAAGAAAGCCAAAATTTCACTTTTGAGGATGGTTGCTATGGCAACGACAAAATTTTGTTGCTTCGGAACCGTTATTCGATTCCCGCAATAAGGCCAGTATTGGAAATGGTTATATGCATCATTTGTGTTTTCAGGTCAATTTGGTTGCTATGGTAACCATTATTTTTCAAATTTTAGCTTATTGACATAAATTTGACATTTTCTTAATGTGTTGATACCTGTCATTATGTGTTAAACCTAATACTTTTGTCTCTTTGGTGTGCCAAATAAAGCATGAGTGCATAGCTTGTACTGCCTTTTTCTCCAAAAATAGTGCTAAAATAGAGTCAGCATCAATTTTCATAACAATCAAAAAATTTTCAAATTTGAAAGAATCCAACAATTATTGGTTTATTATGGATACAGCAGGGTCATGACCTTTATGTGAGTTGGGTTTGTTACCGATGGCAACCAATTTTGAAAATTTGAACCTAGGAAGCTATATGGTCAATATGGTTGCCCTCCACCATTATTTTGACATTTCGCATTATCGCAGACCCCCCACCTCTTATATTACTCATTATGGACTACCTAATGTGATGTCATACTATGTATTTGGTATCAATAGATACAGAAAATTTTTAATTTTTAATTTATAGACAATTTAACAATAAAATTTAATATAAGAAACCACATTATCTGTGCTGAAATGACATGAAAATGGGGTGAAATTTTGTGCAAAAAGTACCATATTGGGCAGTGTTAAGCGGCAAAATTCACAAAGTTGCGTCATTTTCTCAGATATTTCAATCAACAGTCTGAAAGATATATTCTTACTCTAAATCATATGGAAAAATCAGGAGGTCCTTACGGCTCGTTTGCCCGAAACCACTGTCGAACCAACTTGTATGAATTTTTGACGCGAGGAAATTCCGCCAAAATTCACATGGTCCATCGCACGTTGCAATGTTTATATAGGATACGAAACTAAGGATTCAAAAAATTTTCAGTGTCCTGTTACAAACATATTACCTAACACTTTTCAACCATTTCATTACTTTTCATCCTTGCTTTATATAAGCTGCCTTATTCAGGGGTATATGCCCTGATAGCCTTTTACATTAATATTCAGTACCCCTAATTTTATACGAAATGGTGGAGTGGAACCATAAGGGGAATTTTTTTTCCCATCAAAGATATAAAATTTGTTTTATTTGAAAATTTAAGTTTTGTTTCGCATCTAACGGTACCATAGTTATAGCGCTACACCTTATACTTTTGTCGCTACACAGTACCGAAGGGCGCGTGACGCGCCCATCCAAGTACCCCTTCATGACCATGATGAGGCTTACATAGACAGACATGTATATATTAATGTTCAGGTAGAGACACCACAGTGTCTTTTTTGTATTTACTTTGATTCATCATTTAGGAAAAAGATGAAAGAAAGCCAAAATTTCACTTTTGAGGATGGTTGCTATGGCAACGACAAAATTTTGTTGCTTCGGAACCCGTTATTCGATTCCGCAATAAGGCCAGTATTGGAAATGGTTATATGCATCATTTGTGTTTTCAGGTCAATTTGGTTGCTATGGTAACCATTATTTTTCAAATTTTAGCTTATTGACATAAATTTGACATTTTCTTAATGTGTTGATACCTGTCATTATGTGTTAAACCTAATACTTTTGTCTCTTTGGTGTGCCAAATAAAGCATGAGTGCAATAGCTTGTACTGCCTTTTTCTCCAAAAATAGTGCTAAAATAGAGTCAGCATCAATTTTCATAACAATCAAAAAAATTTTTCAAATTTGAAAGAATCCAACAATTATTGGTTTATTATGATACAGCAGGGTCATGACCTTTATGTGAGTTGGGTTGTTACACATGGCAACCAATTTTGAAATTGAACCTAGGAAGCTATATGGTCAATATGGTTGCCCTCCACCATTATTTTGACATTTCGCATTATCGCAGACCCCCCCACCTCTTATATTACTCATTATGGACTACCTAATGTGATGTCATACTATGTATTTGGTA
>AP027107.1:2671194-2756585 GCA_028142955.1 Pinctada fucata
TTCATTACTTTTCATCCTTGCTTTATATAAGCTGCCTTATTCTGATAGCCTTTTACATTAATATTCAGTACCCCTAATTTTATACGAAATGGTGGAGTGGAACCATAAGGGGAATTTTTTTTCCCATCAAAGATATAAATTTGTGTTTATTTGAAAATTTAAGTTTTTTTCGCATCTAACGGTACCATAGTTATAGCGCTACACCTTATACTTTTGTCGCTACACAGTACCGAAGGGGCGCGTGACGCGCCCATCCAAGTACCCCTTCATGACCATGATGAGGCTTACATAGACAGACATGTATATATTAATGTTCAGGGTAGAGACACCACAGTGTCTTTTTGTATTTACTTTGATTCATCATTTAGGAAAAAGATGAAAGAAAGCCAAAATTTCACTTTTGAGGATGGTTGCTATGGCAACGACAAAATTTTGTTGCTTCGGAACCCGTTATTCGATTCCGCAATAAGGCCAGTATTGGAAATGGTTATATGCATCATTTGTGTTTTCAGGTCAATTTGGTTGCTATGGTAACCATTATTTTTCAAATTTTAGCTTATTGACATAAATTTGACATTTTCTTAATGTGTTGATACCTGTCATTATGTGTTAAACCTAATACTTTTGTCTCTTTGGTGTGCCAAATAAAGCATGAGTGCATAGCTTGTACTGCCTTTTTCTCCAAAAATAGTGCTAAAATAGAGTCAGCATCAATTTTCATAACAATCAAAAAATTTTCAAATTTGAAAGAATCCAACAATTATTGGTTTATTATGATACAGCAGGGTCATGACCTTTATGTGAGTTGGGTTGTTACCATGGCAACCAATTTTGAAATTTGAACCTAGGAAGCTATATGGTCAATATGGTTGCCCTCCACCATTATTTTGACATTTCGCATTATCGCAGACCCCCCACCTCTTATATTACTCATTATGGACTACCTAATGTGATGTCATACTATGTATTTGGTATCAATAGATACAGAAAATTTTTAATTTTTTAATTTATAGACAATTTAACAATAAAATTTAATATAAGAACCACATTATCTGTGCTGAAATGACATGAAAATGGGGTGAAATTTTGTGCAAAAAGTACCATATTGGGCAGTGTTAAGGGCAAAATTTCACAAAGTTGCGTCATTTTTCTCAGATATTTCAATCAACAGTCTGAAAGATATATTCTTACTCTAAATCATATGGAAAAATCAGGAGGTCCTTACGGCTCGTTTGCCCGAAACCACTGTCGAACCAACTTGTATGAATTTTGACGCGAGGAAATTCCGCCAAAATTCACATGGTCCATCGCACGTTTGCAATGTTTATATAGGATACGAAACTAAGGATTCAAAAATTTTCAGTGTCCCTGTTACAAACATATTACCTAACACTTTTCAACCATTTCATTACTTTTCATCCTTGCTTTATATAAGCTGCCTTATTCAGGGGGTATATGCCCTGATAGCCTTTTACATTAATATTCAGTACCCCTAATTTTATACGAAATGGTGGAGTGGAACCATAAGGGGAATTTTTTTTCCCATCAAAGATATAAATTTGTGTTTATTTGAAAATTTAAGTTTTTTCGCATCTAACGGTACCATAGTTATAGCGCTACACCTTATACTTTTGTCGCTACACAGTACCCGAAGGGCGCGTGACGCGCCCATCCAAGTACCCCTTCATGACCATGATGAGGCTTACATAGACAGACATGTATATATTAATGTTCAGGTAGAGACACCACAGTGTCTTTTTGTATTTACTTTGATTCATCATTTAGGAAAAAGATGAAAGAAAGCCAAAATTTCACTTTTGAGGATGGTTGCTATGGCAACGACAAAATTTTGTTGCTTCGGAACCCGTTATTCGATTCCGCAATAAGGCCAGTATTGGAAATGGTTATATGCATCATTTGTGTTTTCAGGTCAATTTGGTTGCTATGGTAACCATTATTTTTCAAATTTTAGCTTATTGACATAAATTTGACATTTTCTTAATGTGTTGATACCTGTCATTATGTGTTAAACCTAATACTTTTGTCTCTTTGGTGTGCCAAATAAAGCATGAGTGCATAGCTTGTACTGCCTTTTTCTCCAAAAATAGTGCTAAAATAGAGTCAGCATCAATTTTCATAACAATCAAAAAATTTTCAAATTTGAAAGAATCCAACAATTATTGGTTTATTATGATACAGCAGGGTCATGACCTTTATGTGAGTTGGGTTGTTACCATGGCAACCAATTTTGAAATTTGAACCTAGGAAGCTATATGGTCAATATGGTTGCCCTCCACCATTATTTTGACATTTCGCATTATCGCAGACCCCCCCACCTCTTATATTACTCATTATGGACTACCTAATGTGATGTCATACTATGTATTTGGTATCAATAGATACAGAAAATTTTTAATTTTTAATTTATAGACAATTTAACAATAAAATTTAATATAAGAACCACATTATCTGTGCTGAAATGACATGAAAATGGGGTGAAATTTTGTGCAAAAAGTACCATATTGGGCAGTGTTAAGGGCAAAATTTCACAAAGTTGCGTCATTTTTCTCAGATATTTCAATCAACAGTCTGAAAGATATATTCTTACTCTAAATCATATGGAAAAATCAGGAGGTCCTTACGGCTCGTTTGCCCGAAACCACTGTCGAACCAACTTGTATGAATTTTGACGCGAGGAAATTCCGCCAAAATTCACATGGTCCATCGCACGTTGCAATGTTTATATAGGATACGAAACTAAGGATTCAAAAATTTTCAGTGTCCTGTTACAAACATATTACCTAACACTTTTCAACCATTTCATTACTTTTCATCCTTGCTTTATATAAGCTGCCTTATTCAGGGGTATATGCCCTGATAGCCTTTTACATTAATAATCAGTACCCCTAATTTTATACGAAATGGTGGAGTGGAACCATAAGGGGAATTTTTTTTCCCATCAAAGATATAAATTTGTGTTTATTTGAAAATTTAAGTTTTTTTCGCATCTAACGGTCACCATAGTTATAGCGCTACACCTTATACTTTTGTCGCTACACAGTACCGAAGGGCGCGTGACGCGCCCATCCAAGTACCCCTTCATGACCATGATGAGGCTTACATAGACAGACATGTATATATTAATGTTCAGGTAGAGACACCACAGTGTCTTTTTGTATTTACTTTGATTCATCATTTAGGAAAAAAGATGAAAGAAAGCCAAAATTTCACTTTTGAGGATGGTTGCTATGGCAACGACAAAATTTTGTTGCTTCGGAACCCGTTATTCGATTCCGCAATAAGGCCAGTATTGGAAATGGTTATATGCATCATTTGTGTTTTCAGGTCAATTTGGTTGCTATGGTAACCATTATTTTTCAAATTTTAGCTTATTGACATAAATTTGACATTTTCTTAATGTGTTGATACCTGTCATTATGTGTTAAACCTAATACTTTTGTCTCTTTGGTGTGCCAAATAAAGCATGAGTGCATAGCTTGTACTGCCTTTTTCTCCAAAAATAGTGCTAAAATAGAGTCAGCATCAATTTTCATAACAATCAAAAAATTTTCAAATTTGAAAGAATCCAACAATTATTGGTTTATTATGATACAGCAGGGTCATGACCTTTATGTGAGTTGGGTTGTTACCATGGCAACCATTTTGAAATTTGAACCTAGGAAGCTATATGGTCAATATGGTTGCCCTCCACCATTATTTTGACATTTCGCATTATCGCAGACCCCCCACCTCTTATATTACTCATTATGGACTACCTAATGTGATGTCATACTATGTATTTGGTATCAATAGATACAGAAAATTTTTAATTTTTAATTTATAGACAATTTAACAATAAAATTTAATATAAGAACCACATTATCTGTGCTGAAATGACATGAAAATGGGGTGAAATTTTGTGCAAAAAGTACCATATTGGGGCAGTGTTAAGGGCAAAATTTCACAAAGTTGCGTCATTTTTCTCAGATATTTCAATCAACAGTCTGAAAGATATATTCTTACTCTAAATCATATGGAAAAATCAGGAGGTCCTTACGGCTCGTTTGCCCGAAACCACTGTCGAACCAACTTGTATGAATTTTGACGCGAGGAAATTCCGCCAAAATTCACATGGTCCATCGCACGTTGCAATGTTTATATAGGATACGAAACTAAGGATTCAAAAATTTTCAGTGTCCTGTTACAAACATATTACCTAACACTTTTCAACCATTTCATTACTTTTTCATCCTTGCTTTATATAAGCTGCCTTATTCAGGGGTATATGCCCTGATAGCCTTTTACATTAATATTCAGTACCCCTAATTTTATACGAAATGGTGGAGTGGAACCATAAGGGGAATTTTTTTTCCCATCAAAGATATAAATTTGTGTTTATTTGAAAATTTAAGTTTTTTCGCATCTAACGGTACCATAGTTATAGCGCTACACCTTATACTTTTGTCGCTACAACAGTACCGAAGGGCGCGTGACGCGCCATCCAAGTACCCCTTCATGACCATGATGAGGCTTACATAGACAGACATGTATATATTAATGTTCAGGGTAGAGACACCACAGTGTCTTTTTGTATTTACTTTGATTCATCATTTAGGAAAAAGATGAAAGAAAGCCAAAATTTCACTTTTGAGGATGGTTGCTATGGCAACGACAAAATTTTGTTGCTTCGGAACCCGTTATTCGATTCCGCAATAAGGCCAGTATTGGAAATGGTTATATGCATCATTTGTGTTTTCAGGTCAATTTGGTTGCTATGGTAACCATTATTTTTCAAATTTTAGCTTATTGACATAAATTTGACATTTTCTTAATGTGTTGATACCTGTCATTATGTGTTAAACCTAATACTTTTGTCTCTTTGGTGTGCCAAATAAAGCATGAGTGCATAGCTTGTACTGCCTTTTTCTCCAAAAATAGTGCTAAAATAGAGTCAGCATCAATTTTCATAACAATCAAAAAATTTTCAAATTTGAAAGAATCCAACAATTATTGGTTTATTATGATACAGCAGGGTCATGACCTTTATGTGAGTTGGGTTGTTACCATGGCAACCAATTTTGAAATTTGAACCTAGGAAGCTATATGGTCAATATGGTTGCCCTCCACCATTATTTTGACATTTCGCATTATCGCAGACCCCCCCCACCTCTTATATTACTCATTATGGACTACCTAATGTGATGTCATACTATGTATTTGGTATCAATAGATACAGAAAATTTTTAATTTTTAATTTATAGACAATTTAACAATAAAATTTAATATAAGAACCACATTATCTGTGCTGAAATGACATGAAAATGGGGTGAAATTTTGTGCAAAAAGTACCATATTGGGCAGTGTTAAGGGCAAAATTTCACAAAGTTGCGTCATTTTTCTCAGATATTTCAATCAACAGTCTGAAAGATATATTCTTACTCTAAATCATATGGAAAAATCAGGAGGTCCTTACGGCTCGTTTGCCCGAAACCACTGTCGAACCAACTTGTATGAATTTTGACGCGAGGAAATTCCGCCAAAATTCACATGGTCCATCGCACGTTGCAATGTTTATATAGGATACGAAACTAAGGATTCAAAAATTTTCAGTGTCCTGTTACAAACATATTACCTAACACTTTTCAACCATTTCATTACTTTTCATCCTTGCTTTATATAAGCTGCCTTATTCAGGGGTATATGCCCTGATAGCCTTTTACATTAATATTCAGTACCCCTAATTTTATACGAAATGGTGGAGTGGAACCATAAGGGGAATTTTTTTTTCCCATCAAAGATATAAATTTGTGTTTATTTGAAAATTTAAGTTTTTTCGCATCTAACGGTACCATAGTTATAGCGCTACACCTTATACTTTTGTCGCTACACAGTACCGAAGGGCGCGTGACGCGCCCATCCAAGTACCCCTTCATGACCATGATGAGGCTTACATAGACAGACATGTATATATTAATGTTCAGGTAGAGACACCACAGTGTCTTTTTGTATTTACTTTGATTCATCATTTAGGAAAAAGATGAAAGAAAGCCAAAATTTCACTTTTGAGGATGGTTGCTATGGCAACGACAAAATTTTGTTGCTTCGGAACCCGTTATTCGATTCCGCAATAAGGCCAGTATTGGAAATGGTTATATGCATCATTTGTGTTTTCAGGTCAATTTGGTTGCTATGGTAACCATTATTTTTCAAATTTTAGCTTATTGACATAAATTTGACATTTTCTTAATGTGTTGATACCTGTCATTATGTGTTAAAACCTAATACTTTTTGTCTCTTTGGTGTGCCAAATAAAGCATGAGTGCATAGCTTGTACTGCCTTTTTCTCCAAAAATAGTGCTAAAATAGAGTCAGCATCAATTTTCATAACAATCAAAAAAATTTTCAAATTTGAAAGAATCCAACAATTATTGGTTTATTATGATACAGCAGGGTCATGACCTTTATGTGAGTTGGGTTGTTACCATGGCAACCAATTTTGAAATTTGAACCTAGGAAGCTATATGGTCAATATGGTTGCCCTCCACCATTATTTTGACATTTCGCATTATCGCAGACCCCCCACCTCTTATATTACTCATTATGGACTACCTAATGTGATGTCATACTATGTATTTGGTATCAATAGATACAGAAAATTTTTAATTTTTAATTTATAGACAATTTAACAATAAAATTTAATATAAGAACCACATTATCTGTGCTGAAATGACATGAAAATGGGGTGAAATTTTGTGCAAAAAGTACCATATTGGGCAGTGTTAAGGGCAAAATTTCACAAAGTTGCGTCATTTTTCTCAGATATTTCAATCAACAGTCTGAAAGATATATTCTTACTCTAAATCATATGGAAAAATCAGGAGGTCCTTACGGCTCGTTTGCCCGAAAACCACTGTCGAACCAACTTGTATGAATTTTGACGCGAGGAAATTCCGCCAAAATTCACATGGTCCATCGCACGTTGCAATGTTTATATAGGATACGAAACTAAGGATTCAAAAATTTTCAGTGTCCTGTTACAAACATATTACCTAACACTTTTCAACCATTTCATTACTTTTCATCTTGCTTTATATAAGCTGCCTTATTCAGGGGTATATGCCCTGATAGCCTTTTACATTAATATTCAGTACCCCTAATTTTATACGAAATGGTGGAGTGGAACCATAAGGGGAATTTTTTTTCCCATCAAAGATATAAATTTGTGTTTATTTGAAAATTTAAGTTTTTTCGCATCTAACGGTACCATAGTTATAGCGCTACAACCTTATACTTTTGTCGCTACACAGTACCGAAGGGCGCGTGACGCGCCCATCCAAGTACCCCTTCATGACCATGATGAGGCTTACATAGACAGACATGTATATATTAATGTTCAGGTAGAGACACCACAGTGTCTTTTTGTATTTACTTTGATTCATCATTTAGGAAAAAGATGAAAGAAAGCCAAAATTTCACTTTTGAGGATGGTTGCTATGGCAACGACAAAATTTTGTTGCTTCGGAACCCGTTATTCGATTCCGCAATAAGGCCAGTATTGGAAATGGTTATATGCATCATTTGTGTTTTCAGGTCAATTTGGTTGCTATGGTAACCATTATTTTTCAAATTTTAGCTTATTGACATAAATTTGACATTTTCTTAATGTGTTGATACCTGTCATTATGTGTTAAACCTAATACTTTTGTCTCTTTGGTGTGCCAAATAAAGCATGAGTGCATAGCTTGTACTGCCTTTTTCTCCAAAAATAGTGCTAAAATAGAGTCAGCATCAATTTTCATAACAATCAAAAAATTTTCAAATTTGAAAGAATCCAACAATTATTGGTTTATTATGATACAGCAGGGTCATGACCTTTATGTGAGTTGGGTTGTTACCATGGCAACCAATTTTGAAATTTGAACCTAGGAAGCTATATGGTCAATATGGTTGCCCTCCACCATTATTTTGACATTTCGCATTATCGCAGACCCCCCACCTCTTATATTACTCATTATGGACTACCTAATGTGATGTCATACTATGTATTTGGTATCAATAGATACAGAAAATTTTTAATTTTTAATTTATAGACAATTTAACAATAAAATTTAATATAAGAACCACATTATCTGTGCTGAAATGACATGAAAATGGGGTGAAATTTTGTGCAAAAAGTACCATATTGGGCAGTGTTAAGGGCAAAATTTCACAAAGTTGCGTCATTTTTCTCAGATATTTCAATCAACAGTCTGAAAGATATATTCTTACTCTAAATCATATGGAAAAATCAGGAGGTCCTTACGGCTCGTTTGCCCGAAACCACTGTCGAACCAACTTGTATGAATTTTGACGCGAGGAAATTCCGCCAAAATTCACATGGTCCATCGCACGTTGCAATGTTTATATAGGATACGAAACTAAGGATTCAAAAATTTTCAGTGTCCTGTTACAAACATATTACCTAACACTTTTCAACCATTTCATTACTTTTCATCCTTGCTTTATATAAGCTGCCTTATTCAGGGGTATATGCCCTGATAGCCTTTTACATTAATATTCAGTACCCCTAATTTTATACGAAATGGTGGAGTGGAACCATAAGGGGAATTTTTTTTCCCATCAAAGATATAAATTTGTGTTTATTTGAAAATTTAAGTTTTTTCGCATCTAACGGTACCATAGTTATAGCGCTACACCTTATACTTTTGTCGCTACACAGTACCGAAGGGCGCGTGACGCGCCCATCCAAGTACCCCTTCATGACCATGATGAGGCTTACATAGACAGACATGTATATATTAATGTTCAGGTAGAGACACCACAGTGTCTTTTTGTATTTACTTTGATTCATCATTTAGGAAAAAGATGAAAGAAAGCCAAAATTTCACTTTTGAGGATGGTTGCTATGGCAACGACAAAATTTTGTTGCTTCGGAACCCGTTATTCGATTCCGCAATAAGGCCAGTATTGGAAATGGTTATATGCATCATTTGTGTTTTCAGGTCAATTTGGTTGCTATGGTAACCATTATTTTTCAAATTTTAGCTTATTGACATAAATTTGACATTTTCTTAATGTGTTGATACCTGTCATTATGTGTTAAACCTAATACTTTTGTCTCTTTGGTGTGCCAAATAAAGCATGAGTGCATAGCTTGTACTGCCTTTTTCTCCAAAAATAGTGCTAAAATAGAGTCAGCATCAATTTTCATAACAATCAAAAAATTTTCAAATTTGAAAGAATCCAACAATTATTGGTTTATTATGATACAGCAGGGTCATGACCTTTATGTGAGTTGGGTTGTTACCATGGCAACCAATTTTGAAATTTGAACCTAGGAAGCTATATGGTCAATATGGTTGCCCTCCACCATTATTTTGACATTTCGCATTATCGCAGACCCCCCACCTCTTATATTACTCATTATGGACTACCTAATGTGATGTCATACTATGTATTTGGTATCAATAGATACAGAAAATTTTTAATTTTTAATTTATAGACAATTTAACAATAAAATTTAATATAAGAACCACATTATCTGTGCTGAAATGACATGAAAATGGGGTGAAATTTTGTGCAAAAAGTACCATATTGGGCAGTGTTAAGGGCAAAATTTCACAAAGTTGCGTCATTTTTCTCAGATATTTCAATCAACAGTCTGAAAGATATATTCTTACTCTAAATCATATGGAAAAATCAGGAGGTCCTTACGGCTCGTTTGCCCGAAACCACTGTCGAACCAACTTGTATGAATTTTGACGCGAGGAAATTCCGCCAAAATTCACATGGTCCATCGCACGTTGCAATGTTTATATAGGATACGAAACTAAGGATTCAAAAATTTTCAGTGTCCTGTTACAAACATATTACCTAACACTTTTCAACCATTTCATTACTTTTCATCCTTGCTTTATATAAGCTGCCTTATTCAGGGGTATATGCCCTGATAGCCTTTTACATTAATATTCAGTACCCCTAATTTTATACGAAATGGTGGAGTGGAACCATAAGGGGAATTTTTTTTCCCATCAAAGATATAAATTTGTGTTTATTTGAAAATTTAAGTTTTTTCGCATCTAACGGTACCATAGTTATAGCGCTACACCTTATACTTTTGTCGCTACACAGTACCGAAGGGCGCGTGACGCGCCCATCCAAGTACCCCTTCATGACCATGATGAGGCTTACATAGACAGACATGTATATATTAATGTTCAGGTAGAGACACCACAGTGTCTTTTTGTATTTACTTTGATTCATCATTTAGGAAAAAGATGAAAGAAAGCCAAAATTTCACTTTTGAGGATGGTTGCTATGGCAACGACAAAATTTTGTTGCTTCGGAACCCGTTATTCGATTCCGCAATAAGGCCAGTATTGGAAATGGTTATATGCATCATTTGTGTTTTCAGGTCAATTTGGTTGCTATGGTAACCATTATTTTTCAAATTTTAGCTTATTGACATAAATTTGACATTTTCTTAATGTGTTGATACCTGTCATTATGTGTTAAACCTAATACTTTTGTCTCTTTGGTGTGCCAAATAAAGCATGAGTGCATAGCTTGTACTGCCTTTTTCTCCAAAAATAGTGCTAAAATAGAGTCAGCATCAATTTTCATAACAATCAAAAAATTTTCAAATTTGAAAGAATCCAACAATTATTGGTTTATTATGATACAGCAGGGTCATGACCTTTATGTGAGTTGGGTTGTTACCATGGCAACCAATTTTGAAATTTGAACCTAGGAAGCTATATGGTCAATATGGTTGCCCTCCACCATTATTTTGACATTTCGCATTATCGCAGACCCCCCACCTCTTATATTACTCATTATGGACTACCTAATGTGATGTCATACTATGTATTTGGTATCAATAGATACAGAAAATTTTTAATTTTTAATTTATAGACAATTTAACAATAAAATTTAATATAAGAACCACATTATCTGTGCTGAAATGACATGAAAATGGGGTGAAATTTTGTGCAAAAAGTACCATATTGGGCAGTGTTAAGGGCAAAATTTCACAAAGTTGCGTCATTTTTCTCAGATATTTCAATCAACAGTCTGAAAGATATATTCTTACTCTAAATCATATGGAAAAATCAGGAGGTCCTTACGGCTCGTTTGCCCGAAACCACTGTCGAACCAACTTGTATGAATTTTGACGCGAGGAAATTCCGCCAAAATTCACATGGTCCATCGCACGTTGCAATGTTTATATAGGATACGAAACTAAGGATTCAAAAATTTTCAGTGTCCTGTTACAAACATATTACCTAACACTTTTCAACCATTTCATTACTTTTCATCCTTGCTTTATATAAGCTGCCTTATTCAGGGGTATATGCCCTGATAGCCTTTTACATTAATATTCAGTACCCCTAATTTTATACGAAATGGTGGAGTGGAACCATAAGGGGAATTTTTTTTCCCATCAAAGATATAAATTTGTGTTTATTTGAAAATTTAAGTTTTTTCGCATCTAACGGTACCATAGTTATAGCGCTACACCTTATACTTTTGTCGCTACACAGTACCGAAGGGCGCGTGACGCGCCCATCCAAGTACCCCTTCATGACCATGATGAGGCTTACATAGACAGACATGTATATATTAATGTTCAGGTAGAGACACCACAGTGTCTTTTTGTATTTACTTTGATTCATCATTTAGGAAAAAGATGAAAGAAAGCCAAAATTTCACTTTTGAGGATGGTTGCTATGGCAACGACAAAATTTTGTTGCTTCGGAACCCGTTATTCGATTCCGCAATAAGGCCAGTATTGGAAATGGTTATATGCATCATTTGTGTTTTCAGGTCAATTTGGTTGCTATGGTAACCATTATTTTTCAAATTTTAGCTTATTGACATAAATTTGACATTTTCTTAATGTGTTGATACCTGTCATTATGTGTTAAACCTAATACTTTTGTCTCTTTGGTGTGCCAAATAAAGCATGAGTGCATAGCTTGTACTGCCTTTTTCTCCAAAAATAGTGCTAAAATAGAGTCAGCATCAATTTTCATAACAATCAAAAAATTTTCAAATTTGAAAGAATCCAACAATTATTGGTTTATTATGATACAGCAGGGTCATGACCTTTATGTGAGTTGGGTTGTTACCATGGCAACCAATTTTGAAATTTGAACCTAGGAAGCTATATGGTCAATATGGTTGCCCTCCACCATTATTTTGACATTTCGCATTATCGCAGACCCCCCACCTCTTATATTACTCATTATGGACTACCTAATGTGATGTCATACTATGTATTTGGTATCAATAGATACAGAAAATTTTTAATTTTTAATTTATAGACAATTTAACAATAAAATTTAATATAAGAACCACATTATCTGTGCTGAAATGACATGAAAATGGGGTGAAATTTTGTGCAAAAAGTACCATATTGGGCAGTGTTAAGGGCAAAATTTCACAAAGTTGCGTCATTTTTCTCAGATATTTCAATCAACAGTCTGAAAGATATATTCTTACTCTAAATCATATGGAAAAATCAGGAGGTCCTTACGGCTCGTTTGCCCGAAACCACTGTCGAACCAACTTGTATGAATTTTGACGCGAGGAAATTCCGCCAAAATTCACATGGTCCATCGCACGTTGCAATGTTTATATAGGATACGAAACTAAGGATTCAAAAATTTTCAGTGTCCTGTTACAAACATATTACCTAACACTTTTCAACCATTTCATTACTTTTCATCCTTGCTTTATATAAGCTGCCTTATTCAGGGGTATATGCCCTGATAGCCTTTTACATTAATATTCAGTACCCCTAATTTTATACGAAATGGTGGAGTGGAACCATAAGGGGAATTTTTTTTCCCATCAAAGATATAAATTTGTGTTTATTTGAAAATTTAAGTTTTTTCGCATCTAACGGTACCATAGTTATAGCGCTACACCTTATACTTTTGTCGCTACACAGTACCGAAGGGCGCGTGACGCGCCCATCCAAGTACCCCTTCATGACCATGATGAGGCTTACATAGACAGACATGTATATATTAATGTTCAGGTAGAGACACCACAGTGTCTTTTTGTATTTACTTTGATTCATCATTTAGGAAAAAGATGAAAGAAAGCCAAAATTTCACTTTTGAGGATGGTTGCTATGGCAACGACAAAATTTTGTTGCTTCGGAACCCGTTATTCGATTCCGCAATAAGGCCAGTATTGGAAATGGTTATATGCATCATTTGTGTTTTCAGGTCAATTTGGTTGCTATGGTAACCATTATTTTTCAAATTTTAGCTTATTGACATAAATTTGACATTTTCTTAATGTGTTGATACCTGTCATTATGTGTTAAACCTAATACTTTTGTCTCTTTGGTGTGCCAAATAAAGCATGAGTGCATAGCTTGTACTGCCTTTTTCTCCAAAAATAGTGCTAAAATAGAGTCAGCATCAATTTTCATAACAATCAAAAAATTTTCAAATTTGAAAGAATCCAACAATTATTGGTTTATTATGATACAGCAGGGTCATGACCTTTATGTGAGTTGGGTTGTTACCATGGCAACCAATTTTGAAATTTGAACCTAGGAAGCTATATGGTCAATATGGTTGCCCTCCACCATTATTTTGACATTTCGCATTATCGCAGACCCCCCACCTCTTATATTACTCATTATGGACTACCTAATGTGATGTCATACTATGTATTTGGTATCAATAGATACAGAAAATTTTTAATTTTTAATTTATAGACAATTTAACAATAAAATTTAATATAAGAACCACATTATCTGTGCTGAAATGACATGAAAATGGGGTGAAATTTTGTGCAAAAAGTACCATATTGGGCAGTGTTAAGGGCAAAATTTCACAAAGTTGCGTCATTTTTCTCAGATATTTCAATCAACAGTCTGAAAGATATATTCTTACTCTAAATCATATGGAAAAATCAGGAGGTCCTTACGGCTCGTTTGCCCGAAACCACTGTCGAACCAACTTGTATGAATTTTGACGCGAGGAAATTCCGCCAAAATTCACATGGTCCATCGCACGTTGCAATGTTTATATAGGATACGAAACTAAGGATTCAAAAATTTTCAGTGTCCTGTTACAAACATATTACCTAACACTTTTCAACCATTTCATTACTTTTCATCCTTGCTTTATATAAGCTGCCTTATTCAGGGGTATATGCCCTGATAGCCTTTTACATTAATATTCAGTACCCCTAATTTTATACGAAATGGTGGAGTGGAACCATAAGGGGAATTTTTTTTCCCATCAAAGATATAAATTTGTGTTTATTTGAAAATTTAAGTTTTTTCGCATCTAACGGTACCATAGTTATAGCGCTACACCTTATACTTTTGTCGCTACACAGTACCGAAGGGCGCGTGACGCGCCCATCCAAGTACCCCTTCATGACCATGATGAGGCTTACATAGACAGACATGTATATATTAATGTTCAGGTAGAGACACCACAGTGTCTTTTTGTATTTACTTTGATTCATCATTTAGGAAAAAGATGAAAGAAAGCCAAAATTTCACTTTTGAGGATGGTTGCTATGGCAACGACAAAATTTTGTTGCTTCGGAACCCGTTATTCGATTCCGCAATAAGGCCAGTATTGGAAATGGTTATATGCATCATTTGTGTTTTCAGGTCAATTTGGTTGCTATGGTAACCATTATTTTTCAAATTTTAGCTTATTGACATAAATTTGACATTTTCTTAATGTGTTGATACCTGTCATTATGTGTTAAACCTAATACTTTTGTCTCTTTGGTGTGCCAAATAAAGCATGAGTGCATAGCTTGTACTGCCTTTTTCTCCAAAAATAGTGCTAAAATAGAGTCAGCATCAATTTTCATAACAATCAAAAAATTTTCAAATTTGAAAGAATCCAACAATTATTGGTTTATTATGATACAGCAGGGTCATGACCTTTATGTGAGTTGGGTTGTTACCATGGCAACCAATTTTGAAATTTGAACCTAGGAAGCTATATGGTCAATATGGTTGCCCTCCACCATTATTTTGACATTTCGCATTATCGCAGACCCCCCACCTCTTATATTACTCATTATGGACTACCTAATGTGATGTCATACTATGTATTTGGTATCAATAGATACAGAAAATTTTTAATTTTTAATTTATAGACAATTTAACAATAAAATTTAATATAAGAACCACATTATCTGTGCTGAAATGACATGAAAATGGGGTGAAATTTTGTGCAAAAAGTACCATATTGGGCAGTGTTAAGGGCAAAATTTCACAAAGTTGCGTCATTTTTCTCAGATATTTCAATCAACAGTCTGAAAGATATATTCTTACTCTAAATCATATGGAAAAATCAGGAGGTCCTTACGGCTCGTTTGCCCGAAACCACTGTCGAACCAACTTGTATGAATTTTGACGCGAGGAAATTCCGCCAAAATTCACATGGTCCATCGCACGTTGCAATGTTTATATAGGATACGAAACTAAGGATTCAAAAATTTTCAGTGTCCTGTTACAAACATATTACCTAACACTTTTCAACCATTTCATTACTTTTCATCCTTGCTTTATATAAGCTGCCTTATTCAGGGGTATATGCCCTGATAGCCTTTTACATTAATATTCAGTACCCCTAATTTTATACGAAATGGTGGAGTGGAACCATAAGGGGAATTTTTTTTCCCATCAAAGATATAAATTTGTGTTTATTTGAAAATTTAAGTTTTTTCGCATCTAACGGTACCATAGTTATAGCGCTACACCTTATACTTTTGTCGCTACACAGTACCGAAGGGCGCGTGACGCGCCCATCCAAGTACCCCTTCATGACCATGATGAGGCTTACATAGACAGACATGTATATATTAATGTTCAGGTAGAGACACCACAGTGTCTTTTTGTATTTACTTTGATTCATCATTTAGGAAAAAGATGAAAGAAAGCCAAAATTTCACTTTTGAGGATGGTTGCTATGGCAACGACAAAATTTTGTTGCTTCGGAACCCGTTATTCGATTCCGCAATAAGGCCAGTATTGGAAATGGTTATATGCATCATTTGTGTTTTCAGGTCAATTTGGTTGCTATGGTAACCATTATTTTTCAAATTTTAGCTTATTGACATAAATTTGACATTTTCTTAATGTGTTGATACCTGTCATTATGTGTTAAACCTAATACTTTTGTCTCTTTGGTGTGCCAAATAAAGCATGAGTGCATAGCTTGTACTGCCTTTTTCTCCAAAAATAGTGCTAAAATAGAGTCAGCATCAATTTTCATAACAATCAAAAAATTTTCAAATTTGAAAGAATCCAACAATTATTGGTTTATTATGATACAGCAGGGTCATGACCTTTATGTGAGTTGGGTTGTTACCATGGCAACCAATTTTGAAATTTGAACCTAGGAAGCTATATGGTCAATATGGTTGCCCTCCACCATTATTTTGACATTTCGCATTATCGCAGACCCCCCACCTCTTATATTACTCATTATGGACTACCTAATGTGATGTCATACTATGTATTTGGTATCAATAGATACAGAAAATTTTTAATTTTTAATTTATAGACAATTTAACAATAAAATTTAATATAAGAACCACATTATCTGTGCTGAAATGACATGAAAATGGGGTGAAATTTTGTGCAAAAAGTACCATATTGGGCAGTGTTAAGGGCAAAATTTCACAAAGTTGCGTCATTTTTCTCAGATATTTCAATCAACAGTCTGAAAGATATATTCTTACTCTAAATCATATGGAAAAATCAGGAGGTCCTTACGGCTCGTTTGCCCGAAACCACTGTCGAACCAACTTGTATGAATTTTGACGCGAGGAAATTCCGCCAAAATTCACATGGTCCATCGCACGTTGCAATGTTTATATAGGATACGAAACTAAGGATTCAAAAATTTTCAGTGTCCTGTTACAAACATATTACCTAACACTTTTCAACCATTTCATTACTTTTCATCCTTGCTTTATATAAGCTGCCTTATTCAGGGGTATATGCCCTGATAGCCTTTTACATTAATATTCAGTACCCCTAATTTTATACGAAATGGTGGAGTGGAACCATAAGGGGAATTTTTTTTCCCATCAAAGATATAAATTTGTGTTTATTTGAAAATTTAAGTTTTTTCGCATCTAACGGTACCATAGTTATAGCGCTACACCTTATACTTTTGTCGCTACACAGTACCGAAGGGCGCGTGACGCGCCCATCCAAGTACCCCTTCATGACCATGATGAGGCTTACATAGACAGACATGTATATATTAATGTTCAGGTAGAGACACCACAGTGTCTTTTTGTATTTACTTTGATTCATCATTTAGGAAAAAGATGAAAGAAAGCCAAAATTTCACTTTTGAGGATGGTTGCTATGGCAACGACAAAATTTTGTTGCTTCGGAACCCGTTATTCGATTCCGCAATAAGGCCAGTATTGGAAATGGTTATATGCATCATTTGTGTTTTCAGGTCAATTTGGTTGCTATGGTAACCATTATTTTTCAAATTTTAGCTTATTGACATAAATTTGACATTTTCTTAATGTGTTGATACCTGTCATTATGTGTTAAACCTAATACTTTTGTCTCTTTGGTGTGCCAAATAAAGCATGAGTGCATAGCTTGTACTGCCTTTTTCTCCAAAAATAGTGCTAAAATAGAGTCAGCATCAATTTTCATAACAATCAAAAAATTTTCAAATTTGAAAGAATCCAACAATTATTGGTTTATTATGATACAGCAGGGTCATGACCTTTATGTGAGTTGGGTTGTTACCATGGCAACCAATTTTGAAATTTGAACCTAGGAAGCTATATGGTCAATATGGTTGCCCTCCACCATTATTTTGACATTTCGCATTATCGCAGACCCCCCACCTCTTATATTACTCATTATGGACTACCTAATGTGATGTCATACTATGTATTTGGTATCAATAGATACAGAAAATTTTTAATTTTTAATTTATAGACAATTTAACAATAAAATTTAATATAAGAACCACATTATCTGTGCTGAAATGACATGAAAATGGGGTGAAATTTTGTGCAAAAAGTACCATATTGGGCAGTGTTAAGGGCAAAATTTCACAAAGTTGCGTCATTTTTCTCAGATATTTCAATCAACAGTCTGAAAGATATATTCTTACTCTAAATCATATGGAAAAATCAGGAGGTCCTTACGGCTCGTTTGCCCGAAACCACTGTCGAACCAACTTGTATGAATTTTGACGCGAGGAAATTCCGCCAAAATTCACATGGTCCATCGCACGTTGCAATGTTTATATAGGATACGAAACTAAGGATTCAAAAATTTTCAGTGTCCTGTTACAAACATATTACCTAACACTTTTCAACCATTTCATTACTTTTCATCCTTGCTTTATATAAGCTGCCTTATTCAGGGGTATATGCCCTGATAGCCTTTTACATTAATATTCAGTACCCCTAATTTTATACGAAATGGTGGAGTGGAACCATAAGGGGAATTTTTTTTCCCATCAAAGATATAAATTTGTGTTTATTTGAAAATTTAAGTTTTTTCGCATCTAACGGTACCATAGTTATAGCGCTACACCTTATACTTTTGTCGCTACACAGTACCGAAGGGCGCGTGACGCGCCCATCCAAGTACCCCTTCATGACCATGATGAGGCTTACATAGACAGACATGTATATATTAATGTTCAGGTAGAGACACCACAGTGTCTTTTTGTATTTACTTTGATTCATCATTTAGGAAAAAGATGAAAGAAAGCCAAAATTTCACTTTTGAGGATGGTTGCTATGGCAACGACAAAATTTTGTTGCTTCGGAACCCGTTATTCGATTCCGCAATAAGGCCAGTATTGGAAATGGTTATATGCATCATTTGTGTTTTCAGGTCAATTTGGTTGCTATGGTAACCATTATTTTTCAAATTTTAGCTTATTGACATAAATTTGACATTTTCTTAATGTGTTGATACCTGTCATTATGTGTTAAACCTAATACTTTTGTCTCTTTGGTGTGCCAAATAAAGCATGAGTGCATAGCTTGTACTGCCTTTTTCTCCAAAAATAGTGCTAAAATAGAGTCAGCATCAATTTTCATAACAATCAAAAAATTTTCAAATTTGAAAGAATCCAACAATTATTGGTTTATTATGATACAGCAGGGTCATGACCTTTATGTGAGTTGGGTTGTTACCATGGCAACCAATTTTGAAATTTGAACCTAGGAAGCTATATGGTCAATATGGTTGCCCTCCACCATTATTTTGACATTTCGCATTATCGCAGACCCCCCACCTCTTATATTACTCATTATGGACTACCTAATGTGATGTCATACTATGTATTTGGTATCAATAGATACAGAAAATTTTTAATTTTTAATTTATAGACAATTTAACAATAAAATTTAATATAAGAACCACATTATCTGTGCTGAAATGACATGAAAATGGGGTGAAATTTTGTGCAAAAAGTACCATATTGGGCAGTGTTAAGGGCAAAATTTCACAAAGTTGCGTCATTTTTCTCAGATATTTCAATCAACAGTCTGAAAGATATATTCTTACTCTAAATCATATGGAAAAATCAGGAGGTCCTTACGGCTCGTTTGCCCGAAACCACTGTCGAACCAACTTGTATGAATTTTGACGCGAGGAAATTCCGCCAAAATTCACATGGTCCATCGCACGTTGCAATGTTTATATAGGATACGAAACTAAGGATTCAAAAATTTTCAGTGTCCTGTTACAAACATATTACCTAACACTTTTCAACCATTTCATTACTTTTCATCCTTGCTTTATATAAGCTGCCTTATTCAGGGGTATATGCCCTGATAGCCTTTTACATTAATATTCAGTACCCCTAATTTTATACGAAATGGTGGAGTGGAACCATAAGGGGAATTTTTTTTCCCATCAAAGATATAAATTTGTGTTTATTTGAAAATTTAAGTTTTTTCGCATCTAACGGTACCATAGTTATAGCGCTACACCTTATACTTTTGTCGCTACACAGTACCGAAGGGCGCGTGACGCGCCCATCCAAGTACCCCTTCATGACCATGATGAGGCTTACATAGACAGACATGTATATATTAATGTTCAGGTAGAGACACCACAGTGTCTTTTTGTATTTACTTTGATTCATCATTTAGGAAAAAGATGAAAGAAAGCCAAAATTTCACTTTTGAGGATGGTTGCTATGGCAACGACAAAATTTTGTTGCTTCGGAACCCGTTATTCGATTCCGCAATAAGGCCAGTATTGGAAATGGTTATATGCATCATTTGTGTTTTCAGGTCAATTTGGTTGCTATGGTAACCATTATTTTTCAAATTTTAGCTTATTGACATAAATTTGACATTTTCTTAATGTGTTGATACCTGTCATTATGTGTTAAACCTAATACTTTTGTCTCTTTGGTGTGCCAAATAAAGCATGAGTGCATAGCTTGTACTGCCTTTTTCTCCAAAAATAGTGCTAAAATAGAGTCAGCATCAATTTTCATAACAATCAAAAAATTTTCAAATTTGAAAGAATCCAACAATTATTGGTTTATTATGATACAGCAGGGTCATGACCTTTATGTGAGTTGGGTTGTTACCATGGCAACCAATTTTGAAATTTGAACCTAGGAAGCTATATGGTCAATATGGTTGCCCTCCACCATTATTTTGACATTTCGCATTATCGCAGACCCCCCACCTCTTATATTACTCATTATGGACTACCTAATGTGATGTCATACTATGTATTTGGTATCAATAGATACAGAAAATTTTTAATTTTTAATTTATAGACAATTTAACAATAAAATTTAATATAAGAACCACATTATCTGTGCTGAAATGACATGAAAATGGGGTGAAATTTTGTGCAAAAAGTACCATATTGGGCAGTGTTAAGGGCAAAATTTCACAAAGTTGCGTCATTTTTCTCAGATATTTCAATCAACAGTCTGAAAGATATATTCTTACTCTAAATCATATGGAAAAATCAGGAGGTCCTTACGGCTCGTTTGCCCGAAACCACTGTCGAACCAACTTGTATGAATTTTGACGCGAGGAAATTCCGCCAAAATTCACATGGTCCATCGCACGTTGCAATGTTTATATAGGATACGAAACTAAGGATTCAAAAATTTTCAGTGTCCTGTTACAAACATATTACCTAACACTTTTCAACCATTTCATTACTTTTCATCCTTGCTTTATATAAGCTGCCTTATTCAGGGGTATATGCCCTGATAGCCTTTTACATTAATATTCAGTACCCCTAATTTTATACGAAATGGTGGAGTGGAACCATAAGGGGAATTTTTTTTCCCATCAAAGATATAAATTTGTGTTTATTTGAAAATTTAAGTTTTTTCGCATCTAACGGTACCATAGTTATAGCGCTACACCTTATACTTTTGTCGCTACACAGTACCGAAGGGCGCGTGACGCGCCCATCCAAGTACCCCTTCATGACCATGATGAGGCTTACATAGACAGACATGTATATATTAATGTTCAGGTAGAGACACCACAGTGTCTTTTTGTATTTACTTTGATTCATCATTTAGGAAAAAGATGAAAGAAAGCCAAAATTTCACTTTTGAGGATGGTTGCTATGGCAACGACAAAATTTTGTTGCTTCGGAACCCGTTATTCGATTCCGCAATAAGGCCAGTATTGGAAATGGTTATATGCATCATTTGTGTTTTCAGGTCAATTTGGTTGCTATGGTAACCATTATTTTTCAAATTTTAGCTTATTGACATAAATTTGACATTTTCTTAATGTGTTGATACCTGTCATTATGTGTTAAACCTAATACTTTTGTCTCTTTGGTGTGCCAAATAAAGCATGAGTGCATAGCTTGTACTGCCTTTTTCTCCAAAAATAGTGCTAAAATAGAGTCAGCATCAATTTTCATAACAATCAAAAAATTTTCAAATTTGAAAGAATCCAACAATTATTGGTTTATTATGATACAGCAGGGTCATGACCTTTATGTGAGTTGGGTTGTTACCATGGCAACCAATTTTGAAATTTGAACCTAGGAAGCTATATGGTCAATATGGTTGCCCTCCACCATTATTTTGACATTTCGCATTATCGCAGACCCCCCACCTCTTATATTACTCATTATGGACTACCTAATGTGATGTCATACTATGTATTTGGTATCAATAGATACAGAAAATTTTTAATTTTTAATTTATAGACAATTTAACAATAAAATTTAATATAAGAACCACATTATCTGTGCTGAAATGACATGAAAATGGGGTGAAATTTTGTGCAAAAAGTACCATATTGGGCAGTGTTAAGGGCAAAATTTCACAAAGTTGCGTCATTTTTCTCAGATATTTCAATCAACAGTCTGAAAGATATATTCTTACTCTAAATCATATGGAAAAATCAGGAGGTCCTTACGGCTCGTTTGCCCGAAACCACTGTCGAACCAACTTGTATGAATTTTGACGCGAGGAAATTCCGCCAAAATTCACATGGTCCATCGCACGTTGCAATGTTTATATAGGATACGAAACTAAGGATTCAAAAATTTTCAGTGTCCTGTTACAAACATATTACCTAACACTTTTCAACCATTTCATTACTTTTCATCCTTGCTTTATATAAGCTGCCTTATTCAGGGGTATATGCCCTGATAGCCTTTTACATTAATATTCAGTACCCCTAATTTTATACGAAATGGTGGAGTGGAACCATAAGGGGAATTTTTTTTCCCATCAAAGATATAAATTTGTGTTTATTTGAAAATTTAAGTTTTTTCGCATCTAACGGTACCATAGTTATAGCGCTACACCTTATACTTTTGTCGCTACACAGTACCGAAGGGCGCGTGACGCGCCCATCCAAGTACCCCTTCATGACCATGATGAGGCTTACATAGACAGACATGTATATATTAATGTTCAGGTAGAGACACCACAGTGTCTTTTTGTATTTACTTTGATTCATCATTTAGGAAAAAGATGAAAGAAAGCCAAAATTTCACTTTTGAGGATGGTTGCTATGGCAACGACAAAATTTTGTTGCTTCGGAACCCGTTATTCGATTCCGCAATAAGGCCAGTATTGGAAATGGTTATATGCATCATTTGTGTTTTCAGGTCAATTTGGTTGCTATGGTAACCATTATTTTTCAAATTTTAGCTTATTGACATAAATTTGACATTTTCTTAATGTGTTGATACCTGTCATTATGTGTTAAACCTAATACTTTTGTCTCTTTGGTGTGCCAAATAAAGCATGAGTGCATAGCTTGTACTGCCTTTTTCTCCAAAAATAGTGCTAAAATAGAGTCAGCATCAATTTTCATAACAATCAAAAAATTTTCAAATTTGAAAGAATCCAACAATTATTGGTTTATTATGATACAGCAGGGTCATGACCTTTATGTGAGTTGGGTTGTTACCATGGCAACCAATTTTGAAATTTGAACCTAGGAAGCTATATGGTCAATATGGTTGCCCTCCACCATTATTTTGACATTTCGCATTATCGCAGACCCCCCACCTCTTATATTACTCATTATGGACTACCTAATGTGATGTCATACTATGTATTTGGTATCAATAGATACAGAAAATTTTTAATTTTTAATTTATAGACAATTTAACAATAAAATTTAATATAAGAACCACATTATCTGTGCTGAAATGACATGAAAATGGGGTGAAATTTTGTGCAAAAAGTACCATATTGGGCAGTGTTAAGGGCAAAATTTCACAAAGTTGCGTCATTTTTCTCAGATATTTCAATCAACAGTCTGAAAGATATATTCTTACTCTAAATCATATGGAAAAATCAGGAGGTCCTTACGGCTCGTTTGCCCGAAACCACTGTCGAACCAACTTGTATGAATTTTGACGCGAGGAAATTCCGCCAAAATTCACATGGTCCATCGCACGTTGCAATGTTTATATAGGATACGAAACTAAGGATTCAAAAATTTTCAGTGTCCTGTTACAAACATATTACCTAACACTTTTCAACCATTTCATTACTTTTCATCCTTGCTTTATATAAGCTGCCTTATTCAGGGGTATATGCCCTGATAGCCTTTTACATTAATATTCAGTACCCCTAATTTTATACGAAATGGTGGAGTGGAACCATAAGGGGAATTTTTTTTTCCCATCAAAGATATAAATTTGTGTTTATTTGAAAATTTAAGTTTTTTCGCATCTAACGGTACCATAGTTATAGCGCTACACCTTATACTTTTGTCGCTACACAGTACCGAAGGGCGCGTGACGCGCCCATCCAAGTACCCCTTCATGACCATGATGAGGCTTACATAGACAGACATGTATATATTAATGTTCAGGTAGAGACACCACAGTGTCTTTTTGTATTTACTTTGATTCATCATTTAGGAAAAAGATGAAAGAAAGCCAAAATTTCACTTTTGAGGATGGTTGCTATGGCAACGACAAAATTTTGTTGCTTCGGAACCCGTTATTCGATTCCGCAATAAGGCCAGTATTGGAAATGGTTATATGCATCATTTGTGTTTTCAGGTCAATTTGGTTGCTATGGTAACCATTATTTTTCAAATTTTAGCTTATTGACATAAATTTGACATTTTCTTAATGTGTTGATACCTGTCATTATGTGTTAAACCTAATACTTTTGTCTCTTTGGTGTGCCAAATAAAGCATGAGTGCATAGCTTGTACTGCCTTTTTCTCCAAAAATAGTGCTAAAATAGAGTCAGCATCAATTTTCATAACAATCAAAAAATTTTCAAATTTGAAAGAATCCAACAATTATTGGTTTATTATGATACAGCAGGGTCATGACCTTTATGTGAGTTGGGTTGTTACCATGGCAACCAATTTTGAAATTTGAACCTAGGAAGCTATATGGTCAATATGGTTGCCCTCCACCATTATTTTGACATTTCGCATTATCGCAGACCCCCCACCTCTTATATTACTCATTATGGACTACCTAATGTGATGTCATACTATGTATTTGGTATCAATAGATACAGAAAATTTTTAATTTTTAATTTATAGACAATTTAACAATAAAATTTAATATAAGAACCACATTATCTGTGCTGAAATGACATGAAAATGGGGTGAAATTTTGTGCAAAAAGTACCATATTGGGCAGTGTTAAGGGCAAAATTTCACAAAGTTGCGTCATTTTTCTCAGATATTTCAATCAACAGTCTGAAAGATATATTCTTACTCTAAATCATATGGAAAAATCAGGAGGTCCTTACGGCTCGTTTGCCCGAAACCACTGTCGAACCAACTTGTATGAATTTTGACGCGAGGAAATTCCGCCAAAATTCACATGGTCCATCGCACGTTGCAATGTTTATATAGGATACGAAACTAAGGATTCAAAAATTTTCAGTGTCCTGTTACAAACATATTACCTAACACTTTTCAACCATTTCATTACTTTTCATCCTTGCTTTATATAAGCTGCCTTATTCAGGGGTATATGCCCTGATAGCCTTTTACATTAATATTCAGTACCCCTAATTTTATACGAAATGGTGGAGTGGAACCATAAGGGGAATTTTTTTTCCCATCAAAGATATAAATTTGTGTTTATTTGAAAATTTAAGTTTTTTCGCATCTAACGGTACCATAGTTATAGCGCTACACCTTATACTTTTGTCGCTACACAGTACCGAAGGGCGCGTGACGCGCCCATCCAAGTACCCCTTCATGACCATGATGAGGCTTACATAGACAGACATGTATATATTAATGTTCAGGTAGAGACACCACAGTGTCTTTTTGTATTTACTTTGATTCATCATTTAGGAAAAAGATGAAAGAAAGCCAAAATTTCACTTTTGAGGATGGTTGCTATGGCAACGACAAAATTTTGTTGCTTCGGAACCCGTTATTCGATTCCGCAATAAGGCCAGTATTGGAAATGGTTATATGCATCATTTGTGTTTTCAGGTCAATTTGGTTGCTATGGTAACCATTATTTTTCAAATTTTAGCTTATTGACATAAATTTGACATTTTCTTAATGTGTTGATACCTGTCATTATGTGTTAAACCTAATACTTTTGTCTCTTTGGTGTGCCAAATAAAGCATGAGTGCATAGCTTGTACTGCCTTTTTCTCCAAAAATAGTGCTAAAATAGAGTCAGCATCAATTTTCATAACAATCAAAAAATTTTCAAATTTGAAAGAATCCAACAATTATTGGTTTATTATGATACAGCAGGGTCATGACCTTTATGTGAGTTGGGTTGTTACCATGGCAACCAATTTTGAAATTTGAACCTAGGAAGCTATATGGTCAATATGGTTGCCCTCCACCATTATTTTGACATTTCGCATTATCGCAGACCCCCCACCTCTTATATTACTCATTATGGACTACCTAATGTGATGTCATACTATGTATTTGGTATCAATAGATACAGAAAATTTTTAATTTTTAATTTATAGACAATTTAACAATAAAATTTAATATAAGAACCACATTATCTGTGCTGAAATGACATGAAAATGGGGTGAAATTTTGTGCAAAAAGTACCATATTGGGCAGTGTTAAGGGCAAAATTTCACAAAGTTGCGTCATTTTTCTCAGATATTTCAATCAACAGTCTGAAAGATATATTCTTACTCTAAATCATATGGAAAAATCAGGAGGTCCTTACGGCTCGTTTGCCCGAAACCACTGTCGAACCAACTTGTATGAATTTTGACGCGAGGAAATTCCGCCAAAATTCACATGGTCCATCGCACGTTGCAATGTTTATATAGGATACGAAACTAAGGATTCAAAAATTTTCAGTGTCCTGTTACAAACATATTACCTAACACTTTTCAACCATTTCATTACTTTTCATCCTTGCTTTATATAAGCTGCCTTATTCAGGGGTATATGCCCTGATAGCCTTTTACATTAATATTCAGTACCCCTAATTTTATACGAAATGGTGGAGTGGAACCATAAGGGGAATTTTTTTTCCCATCAAAGATATAAATTTGTGTTTATTTGAAAATTTAAGTTTTTTCGCATCTAACGGTACCATAGTTATAGCGCTACACCTTATACTTTTGTCGCTACACAGTACCGAAGGGCGCGTGACGCGCCCATCCAAGTACCCCTTCATGACCATGATGAGGCTTACATAGACAGACATGTATATATTAATGTTCAGGTAGAGACACCACAGTGTCTTTTTGTATTTACTTTGATTCATCATTTAGGAAAAAGATGAAAGAAAGCCAAAATTTCACTTTTGAGGATGGTTGCTATGGCAACGACAAAATTTTGTTGCTTCGGAACCCGTTATTCGATTCCGCAATAAGGCCAGTATTGGAAATGGTTATATGCATCATTTGTGTTTTCAGGTCAATTTGGTTGCTATGGTAACCATTATTTTTCAAATTTTAGCTTATTGACATAAATTTGACATTTTCTTAATGTGTTGATACCTGTCATTATGTGTTAAACCTAATACTTTTGTCTCTTTGGTGTGCCAAATAAAGCATGAGTGCATAGCTTGTACTGCCTTTTTCTCCAAAAATAGTGCTAAAATAGAGTCAGCATCAATTTTCATAACAATCAAAAAATTTTCAAATTTGAAAGAATCCAACAATTATTGGTTTATTATGATACAGCAGGGTCATGACCTTTATGTGAGTTGGGTTGTTACCATGGCAACCAATTTTGAAATTTGAACCTAGGAAGCTATATGGTCAATATGGTTGCCCTCCACCATTATTTTGACATTTCGCATTATCGCAGACCCCCCACCTCTTATATTACTCATTATGGACTACCTAATGTGATGTCATACTATGTATTTGGTATCAATAGATACAGAAAATTTTTAATTTTTAATTTATAGACAATTTAACAATAAAATTTAATATAAGAACCACATTATCTGTGCTGAAATGACATGAAAATGGGGTGAAATTTTGTGCAAAAAGTACCATATTGGGCAGTGTTAAGGGCAAAATTTCACAAAGTTGCGTCATTTTTCTCAGATATTTCAATCAACAGTCTGAAAGATATATTCTTACTCTAAATCATATGGAAAAATCAGGAGGTCCTTACGGCTCGTTTGCCCGAAACCACTGTCGAACCAACTTGTATGAATTTTGACGCGAGGAAATTCCGCCAAAATTCACATGGTCCATCGCACGTTGCAATGTTTATATAGGATACGAAACTAAGGATTCAAAAATTTTCAGTGTCCTGTTACAAACATATTACCTAACACTTTTCAACCATTTCATTACTTTTCATCCTTGCTTTATATAAGCTGCCTTATTCAGGGGTATATGCCCTGATAGCCTTTTACATTAATATTCAGTACCCCTAATTTTATACGAAATGGTGGAGTGGAACCATAAGGGGAATTTTTTTTCCCATCAAAGATATAAATTTGTGTTTATTTGAAAATTTAAGTTTTTTCGCATCTAACGGTACCATAGTTATAGCGCTACACCTTATACTTTTGTCGCTACACAGTACCGAAGGGCGCGTGACGCGCCCATCCAAGTACCCCTTCATGACCATGATGAGGCTTACATAGACAGACATGTATATATTAATGTTCAGGTAGAGACACCACAGTGTCTTTTTGTATTTACTTTGATTCATCATTTAGGAAAAAGATGAAAGAAAGCCAAAATTTCACTTTTGAGGATGGTTGCTATGGCAACGACAAAATTTTGTTGCTTCGGAACCCGTTATTCGATTCCGCAATAAGGCCAGTATTGGAAATGGTTATATGCATCATTTGTGTTTTCAGGTCAATTTGGTTGCTATGGTAACCATTATTTTTCAAATTTTAGCTTATTGACATAAATTTGACATTTTCTTAATGTGTTGATACCTGTCATTATGTGTTAAACCTAATACTTTTGTCTCTTTGGTGTGCCAAATAAAGCATGAGTGCATAGCTTGTACTGCCTTTTTCTCCAAAAATAGTGCTAAAATAGAGTCAGCATCAATTTTCATAACAATCAAAAAATTTTCAAATTTGAAAGAATCCAACAATTATTGGTTTATTATGATACAGCAGGGTCATGACCTTTATGTGAGTTGGGTTGTTACCATGGCAACCAATTTTGAAATTTGAACCTAGGAAGCTATATGGTCAATATGGTTGCCCTCCACCATTATTTTGACATTTCGCATTATCGCAGACCCCCCACCTCTTATATTACTCATTATGGACTACCTAATGTGATGTCATACTATGTATTTGGTATCAATAGATACAGAAAATTTTTAATTTTTAATTTATAGACAATTTAACAATAAAATTTAATATAAGAACCACATTATCTGTGCTGAAATGACATGAAAATGGGGTGAAATTTTGTGCAAAAAGTACCATATTGGGCAGTGTTAAGGGCAAAATTTCACAAAGTTGCGTCATTTTTCTCAGATATTTCAATCAACAGTCTGAAAGATATATTCTTACTCTAAATCATATGGAAAAATCAGGAGGTCCTTACGGCTCGTTTGCCCGAAACCACTGTCGAACCAACTTGTATGAATTTTGACGCGAGGAAATTCCGCCAAAATTCACATGGTCCATCGCACGTTGCAATGTTTATATAGGATACGAAACTAAGGATTCAAAAATTTTCAGTGTCCTGTTACAAACATATTACCTAACACTTTTCAACCATTTCATTACTTTTCATCCTTGCTTTATATAAGCTGCCTTATTCAGGGGTATATGCCCTGATAGCCTTTTACATTAATATTCAGTACCCCTAATTTTATACGAAATGGTGGAGTGGAACCTTGTAGAGAAAAGCGGGATCGGTATAACATAAGGGGCACTTCAATTTCCGGAGAAAATGGCAGCACCAGAAAAAAAGTTAGACAAATCAAAAAGTGGCCTGCGTATGATTCCTGTGAATGGGAATGACAGCAGTCCATTCACACTGAGTGAACCTCCCTGGGTACCAGACGACGAGGTACATTACTTGCGAAATTTGCGCTTATATTTCCAGAATTCAAAACGAAAATAAAATGGTCATTTGAATTGCAGAGACTGGAAGAGTCTCTCTCTGATGATGGAAGTGTGATGTTAATTCTAGATTTATCATAATGGGGAGGAATGTATCAGTTTGTTTTGACATTGTTCACCAGATGGACTGTGGGCTATTTTCGTAAAGTTACAGTGCAACTAAGACTCTATTTTCTTATTCGGTTATTTTCCTGTCTAACGCGCCAACGCGTCGCCAGAAAAACTCCGTTTGCGACTGTAAAATCAGCATTTTCCGTCCGCAAACATAACGTCAGAAACTAGTTATTCCCTATTTCGAGTATCATCACTGATGCAGAAAAAGTATATCAGATACACCTTACGTCTTATGCATCCAATTCAGCATCCTGTAGTGAACCATTTGTTTGAATCTGGTATTTTAACTACAGTATATCCACAATTGAGTATTATCACTGATGCAGAAAGCAAAGGTCAGATGCAGCTTACAAAATATGCATCCAGTCCAGCATCTACATGTATGAATGAACTTTTCTTTTTAAGATTGGTATTTTTACCACTTACAGTAAGGCATGCCCACAATTGAGTAAAATCACTGATGCAGAAAAGTATATCAGATGCACCTTATGTCATATGAATCCAATTCAGCATCCTCTGATGAACCACTTTTTAAAAGTCTGGAATTTAACCACTTACAGTATATCCACGACTGAGTATTATCACTGAACATGCTGAAAGTGACTGATGCAGAAAGAAAAGGTCTGATGCAGCTTACATCATATGCATCCAATTCACCATCCTCTAATGAACAGTTTTTGAAAGTTTGGGTTTTTTTTACCACTTACAGTACAGGTATGTCCACAATAGAGAATAATCACCGATGCAGAAAAAAATGGTTCAGATGAAGCTACGAAAACATGCATCCAATTCAGCATTGAATTTCTCTAAAGAACCATTTTTGAAAGTTTTTTTTTACCACTTACAGTAAGTCTACAATTGAATATTATCACTGATGCAGAAAAAGTAGGTCAGATGCAGCCAAAGAAACATGCATCCAATGCAGCATCCTCTAATGAACCATTTTTGAAAGTTTGGTAATTGTAACTCTTAACATGAATGCATACATCATGTTTGCTTCCTTAAATATCGGTGTGTTAACGTTTGTACTTTTAGAGATACTCAAAAACGTCAAAGCAAAAAAAACTAACGGGACATACAGACGGAGTGAACATAGTTGGAAACCGACAGATGAACGGACAATGACATGCGAACAGATCTACCGGTTATGATGTCTGTATATATTATATCTAATACGTGAGGTAATAATTAAGTATCGTGTTTATTTCCATAGCTTTTGGTTGTTAGTTTTCAGTTTGTTCCTGTTTTTAAATGTTCTGTAAAATAGTTTTAAATACTATAGTCGATAAATTGCGCAAGTGAAAAATAGTGTTGCGCATTGCATGTTTTACAACTAGCCTCTGGTTCACATAGGATCAGCACTTTGCACATAGCTGTACTCACTACAACATTGCTTAAAAATCTAATGCTTACCCTTACTAAGTGTCATATCATCTGCTGTAGCAACAATGTCAAATTGTTTATGATGTATAAATCTAAATTTTTGATTCAATTGTCATTTTCCATTTCTTTTGTACAAGTATACTGAAAATACGGAAGCCCTAGAGTGCAGAGATGTTGAAAACTTTTAAGGCATGCCAGTCATTTTGGAAATGTTGCCAGTCCAAATTAGGAATTGTGTAGCGAAACAGTCCAAATGAAATTTTGCTGGTCAAATCCTTCTGACTGGCACTTTTCATTATTACTGAGAGTGTCATGTAAAAATGAATTTATAACCTGAACACACAGCTTAATTAATTGACTCACACACAGTTTACATTCTTGTGTCCGTAAGTTTTCTACATAACCTGTGATTCAGGGCAAATAGAGTAAAAGGCCAGGGACAGTCTTGGGACACATGATTGACTGACAGAAATCAATCAAAACATTTTTGATTATCCGAACAAATTGAATTAGAATTAAAAAAATGAAACCATGTCCACGAGCACCTATGTATTTAGCAATGCTTTATTCTTTATGCATGATCAAGTTACTAATATTAAATACTGCATAAGAGATGGTGATACATGTGCATTATGTACATAGTCATTGTACAGTCCAGGAGAATACTATAAATAGTAATATTACTTAGAACTGTAATATTACTGTTAACAATAATCCCTGATATTATTGAAAACAGTAATGTTGCCACCTCATATTACATCTTTCTGTAATATAGACAAAGCAGCATTTTAAAGCTACAAGCAGAACTTGTATCACACAATTCTTTCATTCAACAACAGATTCCTTAAATTTGAACAAATTTTTATACTAAAAGTGAAAATAACGTCCATTTGGAACCCATTTTTCACTTTTTCTTCTTTCCGATATCACATTTTCTTCAAATATGTTGAGGAAAAAAATTTTCCTGATGTTTTAAACAATTTTTCAGTATACATTTGAATGAGATACAACTCCTAATCACCCTCATTTCCCCCGAATCCACTGGTATAAGAGCGAACTGACATTCTATATAGTATTACTGCTTTCAGTAATATAAAGAGATAAATTTCCAAGAAAGATAACTCCAATTAAAGTTATATTATTAGTTTAAGTAATATTACTGTTTTCAGTATTCTCTTGGACTGTTGTACATATATCAAAAGTATACATGTACATTCTATTAGGTAAATAATTTGTTTGCAAGTGACATAATATTTTAAAACATTTTTTTTCTATTTACAGTGTACAGAATGCCAAAACAGTAATTGTAGAGCACGATTTGATTTTATACGTAGAAGAAAGGTTTGTATCAGCTTGTACCACAGGAGCTTAACCCTGATAACACCCACTCCTTCAAATCTCTCTCAGAGGTGGATATCATTATAATGGTCATGGGGGTCATGCTCCTGTGGCTTGTACTGCATGTACTCCTTCTATTTTTAATTAATTCAGTTGTACGCATATACTGCGAATGAATGAACTTTATTGTTTTCATCTTTTAATAAAATTGCTTATGAAACGGCTGTAAGGGATAATTCAGCAAGATTTTGTCATTCTTAAGTAGGTCCATTTAATACTTCATCAAAATTTAAATTCAAACAATATTCTTATCAAAATTCTGAGGTGATTGATCATGTTTGAGAAGTAATCCAAAACCCAGATTAATGAAAGGTCTGAGGTGATCACTCAAGCTTTAGAAGAAAGACCATCACACTTAGTATAATAGACCATTTTCACATTACCGCTAGACTTGAATTTTAGATACTCCGAGACCTGACATCACATCATTTGACGTTATTTCTTTCTTTGACGTCAACACAGATTTGTGACGTCATAATGAAAAATAATTTCAAAACTAGTGATGTCGGGTCTTGGAGTGTCCAAAATGCAAGTCTAGCGGTAATGTGAAAATGGTCTATTAGCCGCTTATTTCATCTCTCATTTTCCTCTGTTCACAGCATCACTGTAGGAGATGTGGAAAGTGCTTCTGTAACAAATGTTGTGAGGATAAGTCACCTTTACCTCGGATGTGTTTTATCGACCCCGTTCGACAGTGCCTAACTTGCCGTGAGATCAGTCGCAGGGAAACAGACTTCTTCGACAAACATCTGAAAATATTAATGAATGGTAAGTGATGACTCTTGACTGAGTAAAATAATAACTAGTATTGAAATTTTTATAGAAGTTTAGATTTTGTCCCCTTTTTGTGAAGAGGGGCGGCAAATATTGTTTTTGCATCTGTCAATTACGGTAGTAAAAAATAAAGAAAAATTCTATCAGCCATAATGAATCAGTAGGTAAATTTCTGCATTTAAAAAGACGTCATTGGCAATCTGAAACTGGATGTCAATGAAACAAAATGCAGATAGATTATAAAGAGGTCCCGAGACTTGGGTGTCAAGTCTTTCACCTTTGTGCGATAAACCTCGAACATGGATTATCATAATTCTAAACATGGATGGAGTTGTAATGACCATCTCAAAATTGTTACAACATAGCATATTGGTATAATGAGAATTAATCAAAATTAGAATGCTATACATTGAAAAAAAGAGCTATTGCTAACTGCCATATGTTAGATTTTCAAAGTCAAAAATAGGAATATTTTACTTGTATACTGTGGACATGTTTTCTGTTTCAAGTGGGTATGCTTACCTGTACCTACAAACAAGTCTCTTTTTAAGTGGGTTTGATTAACAGTACCTAAAAAGAGTAGATCAAATTTTCCTGAGTAAATTATTATTAGTATAACTGTATGTATTTCTAGGTGGGTGCTTCACAGTGTCAGACTCAGATGTTTCTCCGGAGGAAGGCTCATCATTCTTCTGTAAAATATCGCCAAATCACAGGTAAACTATGTGAACTATGAGGAAATTATCTTATTAGATAAAACTATGTAAATTAATTGGAGATCACAGGTAGAAGGAGCAGTTAAGATAAGGGCCGTATTTAGCCCTGAATCTCATGACTTATTTCTTGCGCATGGCGAATCGTATACAGAAAAAAACATGAATCATTATTGAAATATAATTTATTTGCAGACCTTTTACATGTTTTACATTATGTGAAGGAACTCTTAAGGTTGTAAAACTAAGGTCGAAAGAGGTAGGGGTGCTTGGATAGAAAATCCGATAATATGTATACATTTTTGAATATTTTATCTAAAATGGATAAATATAAGCTAAAAGACATCAAATATTTCTACATTGTGTATCAGAAATAGATTTCGAACGTTCTACCTCCTTTAATTGGTAAATAATGAAATCCGGAACTTAAAATAAGGTCTTATTCTTCATTCAATGGCTACAATGTAAGCCTTTTAGCACGAAATACACATTGACAGAGAAATGAACATCACTTTTGCTTATTTCGTTCCTAATTCTTGTATCTTTCATTCAATCATATTGAGTACACAATGTTTGATGGATTAAAGAGGAAAAATAGTCAAATGTGCTATATTTAATGGTCAAAAAGATCGATTCTTAAAAAATGCACCCCCCTTTCCATTTTTAGTTTTTCTTCTCTGGGGTAGTGTTTCCCCCGGAGATACAGAACCCCACTTTGCCAAAAAAAATTGTATCATGGATACACATCTCCAGTAAAAGTGGTTTTCTGTATGTCCGGGGGGAACAATGTTCAATAAAACTTTTCCGTTTTCTATTGATTTCTATGAGAAAAAGATAAGTTTTGACCCAAAAATTAGCAATATTATGCAAAACAGATAAAAAATAACTTCATATTCTGATGGGGTTTGTATAGGTATACATTTTACCAAAAAAGGTTCTTGAAATTTCAATTTTCAAAATTTCACTTTTCAGGGCTGATTTTACGCCTTATCTTAACAGCTCCTTAAGGTATCCGTTGTACAATAGAGTAATTTTACATACAAATGTCGCATCTAAATCATCTACATTGTAAAGTATGGTAAATTTTATGCCTGGTAAGGTACTACAAACTATATATTTTCTGAAAGGTAATGATGCCCTGAGTACAGATATAATACTCCCAGGTCTTAAAAATCAAAGGGGAAAAACTCTTGTACAACTTTGTTATTTTGCATTTACGTTATATAGAGAAAATAGACAATTTAAATGCTTCATCAGTTATTCCCCTTTGTTTTTCTGGCACTAAAATCATTATTTCTGATCAGTAGGCATTATAACCTTTCAGGAAATATATAGTTTATAGTACCTTACCAGGCATGGAAATATGCCCTATTGTACATCGGACAATCAGAAAACCACATGCAAAACTCTGACGTATCATAAGAAGTCACTAACTTATCACAGTTAATACAAACTTACATACATGTATAAATTCTTTCATTCAAAAAGGTCTGAAATAAATATCCAATAACGTAAAAATGAACTACAATGCAAAGGCAATGTACATCATTATGTTAAGCTTTCCTGTTTCTCTCTGTCTTGTTTGACATATACACTTATAGCTGTACCTTAAACATGTACTTTCATGTTCAAACTTGCAGGAATAGTCAAGCATGATAAGACTCGACACCCAATTTGGGTCAAGGTCTTTGTTAAGGTCACATATAGAGAGTGAAACATGCTACATGTGACAGACCTGTTCTTGAACATCATAGTTACTGCTAGATAACCAAAAACTCCATGTCATGAGATTCTATTTCTTCCATCTTAGACTTTTATTTTTCCCATTTCAGACAACTTTTATTTGAGGGGGAGTGTGACAAGCATGAACCTGTACAAATCGAAAAAATTGATTCTCTGCAAATTCTCACGTCAGGAAAAGATGACGAAGGTAATATTTATAGAAAATTCTATTTATAGTATCTCAAAAAAGAAAAGATTTCAATTTGTGATACATACACTACACAGCCAATTGTGCCTCACATGAAATTCATATGAAATGAGCATCATGTAAATTTCACATGAAAGTTCATGTAAAATTCATGTAAATTTCACATAAGATTTATGTGAAAAATATTTCACATGAATTTCACATAAATTTCCTTCACATGAATTTCACATGAATTTTTCCAAGTGACCTTCACAGGAAACTGAATTCACATAACATCCATGTAAAAATCTTCACATGAATTTCATGTGAAAAAATTCATGTAAATTTCATGTTCGTGCTCGTTTCACATAGATTTCATGTGAACTTTCATGTAAAGTTCATGTAAATTTCACATGAATTTCATATGAGGCACAATTAGCTGTGTATATGGATGTAGCTCTGTAGTTTTTGTCTCAAGTTCTGAATACAGAGAATTTTTTGCCAGACATTAGATACTGTACATTTTACTTAATTTTAGGGCAACAAAAATATTTGAAAATTAAACGATGCAGTTTGACATAATATCGCAATTATGAATTAGTGTCCTTTATAATTCATTACAAATATAGATATTAGCGTAGTCTTGAAAAAGACAGTTTAGTGCACTCATTAAAAATATTCATCCTGCTAGAATAGGTACACACAGATTAATCTGTTAACAATGGAATTTGAAAATTCGAAAACAACGGTAAATGTCTTTGTCAGTGAGCATAAGCATATTCAAAAATGAATGTATTGAATCAATACACTTTAATAATAATGCTGCACAGAGGAAAATGGTAAGTAGTTCTGTAGTAACGTAGTTCTGTGTCTCAGTCAGGAATTTGTCTGATATCTCAGATTCATCTGCACCTGATGACCCAAGGGACAAGAAAATTGTAGGGGGGGGGGGGGGGGGGGGGGGTTCACTTCCTGGGGCAAGGGCAGGGGTACACCTCATTGAATTATCCAGTGAAGATAGATTGGAGTAATTTTCTAATTGGTAGATCATTATGCTAAATTCCTCTCTAAAACCATGTGTAGTCCATTTCCAAGGAGGGAATAAAAAAGGGAAAATAAGGGGAGGGGGGGGGGGAGGAGGTGAGAGTATTGAGAAAATGGAAACCATGTGCTGTTCATTGCTGTTGTGTCATTTTGTAGATAAACCTGCTTGTATGAGAATGCGTCCCTGTTTTATACATGATGTTGATCTAAACTCTTATATTCGATCAGATCTCATTGTGCGCAACAAAGCAAACAAGAATTTGTAGGTTATTAAAGGTATCTTGTCAAAAGTCAAGGTCATTATGTTGTAAGAAATTGAATGAGAACTTTTCCCATCACCTTAAATTTAAGGCTTTGTGTCTCATCAGAGTTATATTATTATAATTAGAACTCAGTTCTCATGTATTACACGTACCTGCGAGAGATTTGACAATCATACATGTATGTTAAGGTCTAATTTAGAGGTTCTCATGTATCAGATTCATTCAAAATTTACGAAAAGAAATTATTGTCTACTTGAGGGTCTTTCTGCTACTTTCTCTCTACTTTTTCCATAGGCAATACAATAGCAGGTGGTCTGGCGATCTGCTATAAAGACAGTACAGGCTCCTCCAATGTGGTTCAGATGGTTGTCGAACAGGGGACCAATAAAAAACCGGGACAAATCTGGATCGCTGCCATGCAGAAGGTAAGTAGACAAAAATAGAATCTGATACGAGTGATACCTTTTGTTCTGTAATCTAACTGTAAACGTGGAAATTTTCGCGTAGGGGATATTTTCACGTTTTTCGCGATTGTATAATTATTGTGAAAATAACTCCATGTGAATATTTCAACCAGTTAAGAACACTCGATTTGGCCAAAATTGCCCCCAGGCGTACTGGACATACACAAAATTTTCCCTCAGCGAAAGTAACCACGTTTACAGTATTATGTTATTGTCGTTTATGAAAAGTGTTGGATTGTCCACAATCTCTAGTGGATTATGTCATTGTCCTTTGAATTTTGGGGAAGTTTCAAACATGTTTTATAAGAAAACCACAAAAATATAGAAAATGTCCTGTGGTTTCTCAGACTCTATGTTATACTACACCACTTCACCAATTGCTCATTTGATTACTTACCCGTAGAAATATTAAATTTCCTACTGTGTTATGGTGCAGACATAAAAAGTTTTTTTTGTCCGTCCTTCGATCATTGTCACTCCTACATACTTTCCTAGACAGATTTAGATATTTCTAGTGTTGTGAGTCTCTCGCACCATTTTTTTGCTGATTATTTATAAGGAGATATATATTTTTTTTTGGGGGGGGGGGGGGGGGGGGGCGTGTTCAATAGGTCAGAGGCCTTAGTCATTGTTAGGAAAGTACAGTTTACACTTGAAATAATGGTTTTGCAGATGATTATTTCAGAACCTTGTTGCATTTCCGAACCAAAGTTTTACATATAATTACTTATGAGGAGGGAAAGAATTCTCTTGAGACTAGGGTCTAAAGGTCAAGGTCACACCTTTTACTGATTCAAACTGCGACAACATAGGTATAACTTTAGGTCTTCTCTTTCTTCTGGACAGATCCATAAAGAAATTGAAAATTAAAGTTGATCAATTTCCGTTACTGAAATCTACATGTACATGTATGTTTACTTATCTATGTTTTCTATATTTCTCAGGCATTCAAAATGGTTCACGATGCTAGATGTGTGCTGAGAGCGTGACGTGACCTGATTGGTCAGAAAGAAAAAAGAAATATGGCATTGTTGACTTTGTATATATAATAATATTATTTACAAAATCAAGCAATTATAACTTATGAAAATTACAGGCAAGAATTATTTGTAAACTTTTATTTTTGAAATAAAAAGCTAGTCATTTGAAATTCATTTATTTGAAAGTTGCATTTAGATGTAATGTAATATCTGTTTTTCCTTGGGATTTATCATAGCTGTATTTTTGTCTTCTTTTTTGAAAATGTCAAACAAAAGGTTTTAGTTCCTCTTTGTTTTTTTGTCAAGCAACACATGTTTAGCATGTTTAGGTTGATAGCAATGATTTGTTTTAAAAAAATTAATTTTTGAGAAAAGTTATGTCAATGTCATATGATAAAAAGCAATTATTAAATTAACTTCTTCAAAATTGAAATTTGAATATTATTGTCGTTGTATTATGTAGTGCATGCAGTCCGAAAAATATATACTGTGTACCATGAACAAAATACATTGTATATAAACTGTATGCATAAAAAGATTTGTACATTATCACCATTTATGGAATATAGTGTTATTTGTTTACGATGTTTTACTTTAAAGAAGAATATTTGCTTGTAGTACTCTACAGGCATTTCATCAGTAGCACTTCAGGTTCGTATATGGGGAAAAAACAAATTTTAAAAGAAATTTTCTCGTGAAATTAAATATGGCTGCAGCAAATGAGGGCTTACTAGATGTTTGACATCACACCTATTGGCCGTTCATACATTATGATGTTATACTTGTTATCAAATGGTCACATTGATTATGACATCGTAATGTGAATGTCCACCAGCAGGTACGATTTTAGGCATTTGGCAAGACGGTAATGCTTTATTCTCATAATACAATACATATTGAGTTAAAGGTGTACTTTATGATTTGTATCACATTATTTGAATTTTTCAGAAAAAACATGAAATAATTCAATTTTTAGGATAATGATTCAAAGCTTAGCTGCAGTTCAATTAGTATCTTCTTTACACTTTTTCTCTTCAAATTTTGTCAAATAGTGCATAAAAGACATCTGTTTTTTTGAGTGAAAATCAAAAAACTTCAATACGAATATATGTTAATGTTTATGTGAAATTAATTTCAAGTTGTTACATGTATTGTGTTTAATACGGCAAATTGTGATAATTGTATAGAGTTGATATAATCAATGTTGTGTTTACGGAGTTATTAATGCACTGTAATGTTAATATTACATGTAGATTTTAATATAATATGTTTAAATTTCATGTGTTTCATTTTATATTATATGAATATTCATATGTTGCTATTGAAGCAATGTTGACAAAAACAAAGCTTGCATAGTTTATACATGAATTTTTTCCCCATAAAACGTAAAGTTCATTCGTCTTACAGATTTACATGTTCTTCCACAATCAGTAGAAATATGTCCTCCAAGCTGTTGCAGTGATGTACTGTTATAAATCCATTTCCAATTTCTTCAATACATGTACACGAACAGACAGTCGGAAACATTTTGTAGTACATGTTTTTACATTATGGCAATACTAGAAAATATTTTAAGTTGAGTTTATCAAAATGATGAACGTTGTAAAAATTTAATGTATCCATGCAAAAGTGAGCATATTGATGTTATGTATTATTCTCTATTTTCGAAAACAAGAGTTGCTTCCCCTTTGGGACGGTATCTGACGTAGAATAATTGTGACGTCATAAAATTGTATGGAAACAGTCCATAAACTCTGGGAAATGACGGTAAAAATCGACGTTATTCTCGTGACGTCATGATGGTTTTACGTCAGTACCGTCTCAAATGGGAAATAACTCTGTTTTCCGCAAATACTCAATAGACCACCAATTTTCAAGACGTAAAAGTGTTTAATTTGTGATTTACTATAGAATAATTTGGCAAAATGTGTTTGTAAAAACTTGTATAGATAAAATACAAAGCTATTCTTGCCAAATGATAGCTATATTTGCTTACTTTATATTTATTGTATATGTACCGACTGTAAATGAAGTGATCAACATTTTTAAATAAAGAACTAAATAGAACAAGAAAGAACGAGAAGGGTCACAGTTTTAGCAACACATCCCTTTCTTCCAACATTCAAGCCAATATGGATAGGAAACAGAAATTCTTGACACTCCTCCCCACTGAGAAAAAAGCCCTCCCAAGCATAATCAAAGCCTTATGCCTTTCTAGTGTCTACTCTTCCTTGATGGATGTTTTACAGACATGCCTATTTTCATACACCTGCATAGAGTCTGTTTCTTGAAAATCAACAAAATTATTCGGCCATTTATTTTAAAATTTACAATCATGGGAGCAGAGTACTTATGCACAAATCTGAAATAGATTTATGCATATGATGTAAATGTAGTTTACATGTACCTGCATTTTGGATATGTAATTTTCAGGTTTTTGGTCTTTGTAATTACATTTTAAACTTTTTGTTAAAAAAGTTGGCACATTATGTAATAATTTCTATGATTATTCATCTAATTCACATTTTTGGTATGCATGTACACCAGTGATGTAGATTAAACTCTGTAATTCAGTTTTGTAAAATTTACTAAAATTGATATTATGTAAATGATAATAATGTGGTTTGTGTATCATTTATACATACATATAATGATATTTATATCTAATACAGCTGGAAAATAAAACTTTAAAAATAATTCACAAGTTTTTGTATAATTTGGATGAAATGAAAAAAAAAGCTTCAAAGTTAATAAATGATGATGTACAGGTTCCTGGTAAAAAGTTTACTGGTCTGCTTGTCAAGGTTAGAGATAAATGGTCAAGGTCACTGTAAATGTGTCATTTATGCAGGTTCGAGGGGATACAACGATTTGTATCATTGCATTGCCCCTGCTTTCCTCAAATATATGTGCCGTTGATATCGGACACGACTTGCCAGACGTGAACTTGTGAAAGTTTCCATGATGCTTTCACGCTGAACGTGCTTCTTACAGGTTCAGGTCGGCATGCGATGAAGTGTCATTATGCATGACGTCATAAAATAAGTCTGGTAGCAGGTGCGACGTGGATGCCTAGTGATACTGTATGGAGATCGTTGATTTTAAGCCAGGACATAGGCGACATTCCGTCAGTAAGACGCATCTTGGCGTACTGAATGTATCTGTCTGTAAAAGTATGAATTTTACGGTGCTCCTCTGAGGACTTGGATTTTAGATTAGATTAAACATATCTTATTGCGAAAAAGCAAAAGGATTGGAGACTCTGAGGACTTCTTCCCCTTTCGCATCATCGCTTCGTTTCTCCGCATTTTAATTTTGCTTATTCTATTGATTTTAAACGGCTTTTCCAAAAGAACATCGAAGTATTCCATTGAAAGAATGTCCTTCGAAGGGAAGTGTTCAAATTATAAATAACGAGACACATTCAATATCCACTATTTTTCGACCCCATGACCTTTATCATGAGGAGACATTTTATTGTTTGATAATGGTCAAGTGGACATAAAGTGTTTTATTGATAGCGTAGCCATTGTGTATTTCTGCACAGAATTGCCATTCATGAGGATTGTATGTCCGAAACTAGACTAAATGATCCAGTCGCTACAAGACGGCTGCGGGAGAGACTGGATCATTTAGTCTAGTCCGAAACAAGCATTTTTGGTGCATTGAATCCTGCCATTTTCCTAGGGGCTGTTGTGGCAGCAGGAAATGGCCAATTCGTCTATTTTCTAATTCAACTATGAACAAGCAACGAATTACATGTAGCTCAAGTTTCTGATCACAAAACATGTATCTTAAAAGATTTGCCTCTTTGTCCTTTAAGAAGTATTTCGAATAAGAAGAATCCCAATATTTTTTAAAAAGAGATAAATTTTCAAAAGAGGGGGGATTTGAGAATAACTCGGGGGAAATTAAGCTGTGATACGGAAGCGAGTGCTTACCGGTATTTTAAGTATACGAGAAGGATGGGGTAAGTAAGTACAAATAGAAGCCAGAAATTAATAGTTTTTGGCATTTTGTCTCGATTTTAAGAAAAAATAATATAAACCACTCTCCCCACATACCTACGTATGACGTCATATACATCCCTTCTGAGAAAGCTATAAATCGAACATTATCTTCTCTAAACCAAACTGTCTTGTAAAAGATACTTTCCAGTAACATATTATATATATATAAATATAATTATATATATGCCTTCATAATAAGGGGTTAAGGGGGGATAATCTTTATGGCCTGTCTGTTCGCAAACTATCTAAACCTTTTATTTTTGACCTCTAAGTCTTGACCTTGGAGTCTGACCTACATTTCGGATCAGTGAGTGAAAGTGAAACACAAAACTCTAAATCAAAAAAATAAATAAAATGAAATGAAATGAAAAATAAATAAATAAAAAATAAAATGTTATTTACAGGCTTACAAAACAACTGAAACATTCTGTAAATGAGCAAAAGTTTATGTAAATCCCTAATAGAAATAAAATTAGGTGCCCAGGAATTGTAAGTATCTCCTGCTTGCTTATGTAGCAGAGAGTCAAGTAGAGAAGTCCGACTTCTGGCCTGGTTCAATACAATAAAACACACTCAGTCTGATGATCGGTTTCACTGACATTTATTCAAAACGGTGAATGTATGCATGGGAACCTACAAAGTACAATAACAATCATAAATACTTTGGATAAATTTACAATAGATAATTCAATAAATAAATTAATTTAAATCATTTCATTTCATTACTTTAAAAAATATAACTTCGATCTGATTCTAGTCTTCAAAAATATAAGAGTTATCTCTCTTACACCAGTATCAAAAATATTTCAATCATCATACATTACATCGTAATCGTAGTAGCAAAAATGTATAAATTGGAAAAATAGAATTACATTCATAATCTATTCAAACAATATCAATCACAATACATTTTATAATCAATACGACATAGAAAATAATGACAATAATAATAATAATAATAATACCTGTTAATTCAACAGGACCAGACATATGGACGTGACGACTGACGTACGTACAGACTACATACAGAAGACTAGCTCTGGACAGACCTAAATAAATAATAATACAACTAAGGATAGGAATAATTCTAATACTCCATAGAATTCATTTATGGTAAAATACAAATAATTCAGGATCCGTATAGCGGGAATTCATATTACGTTTACGGGAATTATAAAAATATAAAATAGAAGAATTTATGGAAATATTCTCTCAAAATAATTCATTACAAATCTATTCTCAACGGGGAATGGAGGTTCGATCTCACTCGAGCTAAGTGGTCAATAATTGATAAAATCACGTAAAATACATCAAAAAGATCGTATGATATAATGCTAATAAATATAAATCATAAGTACTTACAATTACATAGTCGATCTCAAAAGTATGGAAAATAGTGGAATCAACAATACAATCATGGTGTTTACTCTCCGCCAGGTAGTTCAAATATAACAAAGGAATAGGTAAAACAATTAAAGTGACCAATGAAATTTAAATGACCGGTAACGTACAGCGAGACTTCAAAGTAAGAAAAAGGCGGGAAATTATGAATTGGAAAATAATTAAGTTGCGCAAAAAAGAAAATAAATAATTTACAAAGTCTAAATAGATTCTATATAGGAAAACTGAAGTTAGCAAAACTATTAATAATAATTAAAAATACACACTACCACATACTCCCCCCGACATGAAAATGACGTCCTCGTCATTCAAATACAATACGAAAATAGCAAAAACCGTAGTCATACAATATGTGACAAAAATCTGTATCACAATACATGGAACCATGATGAAAATGTATCAAAATACATGTAAATAATGAATACGAAGAGTAAGGGGAATATAAAAATGAAACATATAGCAAAATGGAATAATATGCAAATTTATTTCAAGGTCACGCACACAGAATATGTCAATGACAATTGTCTAATTGTCGGCTATAATTTTCATGAGCGTAGCGGTAATTGTATCGGAATTTCGCAAAACACCCGATTTCACTAAATTCTGTAAGTAATCGGCTCTTAATTTCCAGTCGGGTATAACACTCTGTTGAAGAATGAAATCCCCACTGTTCATCCACAGTGGTCTCCGGGTGGTTCTACTGGATTTTCTAGTTTGGATGGCTAAACCCGTATCATCATCATCTTCATCATCATCTTCACTTCTCTCGTCATCTGGTTGACGCTGGGACACACGAATATCGTCGATGGGATTCTCGTCGAGAGTGTCGTCGTCAGAATCAGGTTGTTCACGACGGGAAGATTCAATCCTATGAGTGGGATCAGGTCCATCACCAATGTTGGTATCTGTTCCCTCTCTATCAGCTGCAGCATCAAATATGTGAGATTCGACAGACGGTGGCCTCGTACTCTCTATCTGTAAGTACTCGCCTGTGTAATCATTCTCGGAATCACTACTAGATTCAATTTCGGTTCTCGGGGGTCCTCTTCTCGCACGCTGTGTAGTTGCGCGTCGAGTGACTTCCGGTTCCGGCTTCGACTTCCGGGGTGCGGGTTTAGGATGGATGGTAGGTAAAATTCTGGGTGCTTCAACTCTAGATCGTAAAGGTAGAAGTAAATTCCGATGTAGTGTGCGTTTTCTGCCCTGTCCGTCTTTTCGCTGAACTACATAAACAGGAATATCTCTGTTTGGTTTGTCTAAAACGAGGTAAGTAGCATCCTCCCATTTGTTGCTCAATTTATGTTTGCCGTCAAAGGAAACAATTTTGACAAGTACTTCGTCGCCAATATCGATGACAGCGCCTTTGGCTTTGATGTCGTAGAAATCTTTTTGGCGTTCTTTCGCTCTTTCCGACGAATTTCGAGCCATCTCGTAAGCCTTTTCCAGTTTGCGACGAACCGTTTCCACATATTTAGATCTCGGTTCTTTCGGAGATTCCCTCACACGGTCGAGACCAAAAGCTAAGTCAATAGGTAATCGTGGATATCGTCCGAACATGAGGTAAAAGGGTGGGTATCCGGTTGATTCCTGCCGCATGCTGTTATACGCATGTACTAAAGGTGCAACATAGGTTTTCCAATCGGCCTTTTGTTCTTTCTCTAAGGTCCCTAACATGCCGATAAGAGTACGGTTGAACCGCTCACAGGCTCCGTTGCCCATTGGGTGATATGGTGAGCTTCGGGATTTTCGGATATCTAAGATGTTGCATAACTCTGCGATGACTTTACCCTCAAATTGCGCACCTTGGTCGCTGTGGATCTTTCCAGGGATGCCATAATGAACGATAAAATGTTTAAATAAAGCTTCGGCTGTTGTTCGGGCTGTCTGATTTTTAGTAGGGATCGCCTGGGCATAACGCGTAAAATGGTCCGTGATGACAAGTATATTGGAGATGTTTCCCTTGGATGGTTCTAAGGTAAGGTAATCAATACAAATGAGTTCCATAGGATGGTAAGTATGAATGCTAGTCAATGGTGCTCTCTCAGGTCGTGTTTTATACAAAAGACATCTCTTACAATGACTAACATAGTCACTAACGTCAACGGACATTCCACTCCAGAGGAAGCGATCGTGGATAAGGTGGAAAGTTTTATCCCTACCGGGATGGCCGATGTTGTCATGCGCATACTTCATGGCAATGTCTCTACAGCTATACGGTAAGATAACTTGTGGTCCAGAGGAGTTATCGTTACTGTTCTCCCTCACTAACAATCCATTCTTCATGGAAAGACGGTCAAAATTCCTGAACAGAAGCAAATGTTGAGACCTTTGCTCATATGGAAGGTTCTGTTTCAAAGGTTTGAATTTATCAGTGACACAATTCCTCCAAAAGCTAATGACAGGATCTTGTTCCTGAGCTGTCTGTAAGTCAATATCTGTACCAATGTCTGAAATCTGCTGATCGATGACGTCATCAGTAAGTACATTCTCAGAGGTAGGAGTAGTAACAGACTGGCAAATACTCTGTACAGATTCTGGGTTAATACGTAGAGGAATACGGGACAAAGCGTCAGCGTCAATATTTTTACGACCATTTCGGTAAGTTATGCTGAAGTTGAATGGAGCTAACGCCGCAATCCAACGTTGACCCGTTGCATCCAATTTTGCGGTTGTCAGAACGTAAGTTAACGGATTGTTGTCCGTAAAAACAGCAAATTTGTTTCCGTACAGAAAATCATAAAATTTGTCCGTGATGGCCCATTTCATAGCCAGAAACTCAAGTTTGTGAACGGGATAGTTGCGTTCGCTTTTGGTCAAACTGCGACTGGCATACGCAATGACACGTTGTACACCATCTTGCGTCTGGTATAACACGGCACCTAAGCTGCTCATGGAAGCGTCACAATGCAATTCAAACGGTAAGTTAAAATCTGGGTAACCGAGAACTGGGTACGTCACTAATTTTTCACGCAAAGCGTTAAAGGAATCTTCTTGTTCCTGTTCCCATTTCCACTCGATCGTCGGCTTCTTGGTCCGCACACATTTCTTAGTGCGTGTGGGTGGGAGTAGATCATTGAGTGGTCTGGCAATAGACGAGAATCCTTTAATAAAACGTCTATAGTACCCCACAAATCCTAAAAATTGTCGGACTTCATCCGAGTTGCGAGGTTTGGGCCAGTTCTTAACCTTGTCAATCTTTGCGGGATCCGGTTCAATACCTCTTTCAGATACAAGGTTACCAACGTATTTGACTTTTCCTCTGAAAAATTCACACTTTTTGGGCGCTAATTTCAAATTGACGGAACGCAAACGTTCTAACACCTGTTCTAAGCGTTCTAAATGTTCCTCGAACGTCTTTGAAAAGATTAAAACATCATCTAAGAATATGTAACATATATGGAGGTGTAGACCATCAAATACTCGCTCCATCAAGCGTTGATATGTGGCCGGCGCATTTACCAAGCCGAATGGTAGACGGTGGTACTCAAAGAAGCCTAAGGGCCCCACAGTAAAAGCAGATCGCTCCTTATGATCCGGATGTAACTCTATTTGGTGATAACCGCTTTTCATATCTAGTATGGTAAAGTAGCGATTTCCACCGAGGGCTGCAAGTATGTCTTCGACTCTAGGCAAGGCATATGAGTCCTTCTTAGTGCGCTGGTTTAACTGGCGATAGTCGACGCACATTCGTAGTTCTCCGTTTTTCTTCCTACATAACACGACATTACTCGACCATGGTGACTGTGATTTTCGGATAATGCCAGCGTCAAGCAGTTGCTGTAAGTGTTCCTTTACTTCAGTGAACATGGCTGGAGGAATGGTTCTAGCACGCTGCTTGAAGGGTCGATCGTCATGGAGTTCAATACGGTGTTGTACCATGTCGGTGTGACCTATATCGGTAGGTGATTTGGAGAAAACATCTTCAAATTGCCTCAAAAGATGACAACCAGCCTCATACTGCTCACTAGTGATACCATCCCTTTCAATATTAGTAGAGTCAAGAACACTAGTAGGACTAGGCGAGTCATTCTTCACAATAGGAACCTCGTGTTCTATGGTTACAGGCTGTAGTTCACATAGAACTGCTCTGGGCTGTACATTTACAGTTGCAGTAGTAATGTTGTCTATGGTGACTACCACTGGGTCCTTGGTGTGAGGATCATACTGTATTAAGGAAGGTGAAAGATCCAAATTCTCCGTGAGTACTGAGTAAGGAGTCATATGGAGAATTGCTGGTGTACTGGTGTATGGGACCACTTTGTCTAGGTATCCATCAATTTGTACACTGCTGTTTGGAGGTATAATAATAGGCTTGGTTGATGCACACTTCACAATGGCTAACCTGTTGTTGGAACGCTGTAGAGCCTTATCTCTCAGAATAACTGTCCTAAATGCTAAATACCAAGGTGTATATAAATTGGCTCGTTGTAAGAATTGATGGCCATATTGTTCCTTTATATCATCCATAATATGACAAAGTACATTAGTACCTAAAAGGACGGGAACTGTTTTATTGTAGGTACTATCGGGTACTATGAGAAATAAGTAAGGTGTACTTTGATCGCAAGGTAATCCTTGTCCTTGAACTTTGACCTCGATATAACCATAATATGGTAACATTTCACCATTGGCGCATTCCACATTTAAGATATCTGTGAGAGGATGTAAATCTAGGTGACTAAGGTAAGTAGTGTAAAAATGGTGACTAATAGTAGAAATAGTTGACCCTGTGTCCAATAATGCTGGAATCTCATTTCCCTCTATAGTAACTGTGACTTCAGTAGATTGGCCAACTAATTCAATATCCCTCTTGGGGCTCTCCCTGCTTTGTCGCCCTAGCGTCTGCCCCTTGACCCAGGACTGTTGAAGTTTAACTGCCTTCCACGCTTGGAATGATCAAGTAGTACACGGCAGCCTCTCTGAAGGTGACCTTTTTGACCACATCGAAAACATGTTGGTTCTTCATAGGAAGCTGTGTCACTGTTGCCATAGTAACCAACTTGCTGAGGATAGGCTGCTTGACCTTGACCTAGTGATTGCTGTACAGGTTGCTGATGGGGCTGTCCAAATTGTTGACGGGACTGGAACTGCTGATTGTATCCTTGACCTTGACCTTGTCGTTGAAAACTTGGATACTGGTTGCGTTGACCTTGACCTCTACTACGATAGTTACGTTGACCATTACCCCTAGGATGCTGATAACGACTAACTAGCTGCTCTTGTTGTTGCTGTATACCTTCAACCTTTGTGGCTAATTGGTTGATAATACCCTTTAGTTCAGCCATATCCGAGTTTGGTGAAGATTCATCTGAGGTAGAAGCCATAACCATATGAGGTGTAGATTTCTTCTCATGGTCCTTCTCAATGAGTCATACCTCTCTGCGGAGTTGCTCAAAATCCTGGATTGTGTCAAATTTATGCCCAGTAATGTCTTTGAGCCACTGGCATAAACCACTCCAGTACCTTTCACGTAATTTTATGCGGTGATCGACTTTAGGTACTAGCCCTTTTTCTACGGCTTTCCGCATGATTTCCTCTATCCTACATCCCCACTTCATGGAATCTTCATCCTTCTTCTGATGAGCACTATAAAATTGTTCCATGATGCTCTCACCACGTTCCAGTGAACCAAATACATCATTAAGGGCTTTAATAATGTCAGCTACCTTGGCACCAGCTCCTAGACGCATAGCACAGGCACTAGCCTCCCCTCGTAATGAGCGACGGATGGCAAGGGATATAGTTGCTTCGTTAAAACCATCATTTACCAAACACTGGACCTCATACTTCCAAACTTCAAAGGCGACGTCCTGCTTGCCTTCACCAGAGAAAGTAGATATCTTTGGAAAATATGATGGGGTCTTCTGTTTACCGGTACCTGTAGCACCCTGTCCTGAGTTGGCATTAGTATCGCCTGCCTCTGTGTCCGGGTCAGTCTTTACCTGTTGCAGATCGGTGACATACTTAACAAGAGAATCTTGAAATTCTGCAGATGATTGTAGTTCAGGTTTCAAACCTAACTCTTTAAAGTAAGTAACTATACCTTTTATGTCTTCCGAGGAAAATTCGGGTTCACCGGTAGACATGGTGAATAATACGAGTGTAAAAATATACCTAATGATAATGCACATTCATACAAAATGACTTAATCATATGAATCAATATGACTATAGCAATATCATACCTCTATGAGAGTCAACTAATATAGTATACCTGCATGTACAAGTGTAAACATCATATCAATATTGTCTATCTACCACAAGTACTAAATGTTCATAAAATGAGAGGTAGCTATGCAATAAATCAATAAATAAATGCATCAAATGTCATTCAGGTAAGTAAATATGATCATGAGTAATAGCAAAATATCTCAGTCCAAATAAATTGTCTCTGAGTAGACAGGTAGGGTAGATGACGAACAGCTGATACACTAAAGTCAAAGTTTTCACCACGAAAAACAGGGTTTCACAGGGAATGGCGTGAATGTCAAATCAAACAGGACACAAGAATGTTAATGTTACCTTAAAAGTTTATTTCAAATGTCTGTGCGACCGGTAAATCGCGAAAATATAGTCAATGGCAAATCGAGAATCGACACTTTCACTTCGTCAAAGGTATTTCCGGTCGGTGCGATACGGAACCCAAAACGGACATCAGTCACAGCTCCAAATCCGGAAATAATGTTTCTCGTCTTCCAGAGGTTGCAAATCATCAGAAATCCTTCCAGGATGGCACCAGAGGTCCCAACGTGGGCGCCATTTTGTAGCAGAGAGTCAAGTAGAGAAGTCCGACTTCTGGCCTGGTTCAATACAATAAAACACACTCAGTCTGATGATCGGTTTCACTGACATTTATTCAAAACGGTGAATGTATGCATGGGAACCTACAAAGTACAATAACAATCATAAATACTTTGGATAAATTTACAATAGATAATTCAATAAATAAATTAATTTAAATCATTTCATTTCATTACTTTAAAAAATATAACTTCGATCTGATTCTAGTCTTCAAAAATATAAGAGTTATCTCTCTTACACCAGTATCAAAAATATTTCAATCATCATACATTACATCGTAATCGTAGTAGCAAAAATGTATAAATTGGAAAAATAGAATTACATTCATAATCTATTCAAACAATATCAATCACAATACATTTTATAATCAATACGACATAGAAAATAATGACAATAATAATAATAATAATAATACCTGTTAATTCAACAGGACCAGACACATGGACGTGACGACTGACGTACGTACAGACTACATACAGAAGACTAGCTCTGGACAGACCTAAATAAATAATAATACAACTAAGGATAGGAATAATTCTGTAGTAAAATGGGGTTACTTGACCTTTAACACCGCGTAAGGATATGCCAATATGGGGGCACGAAGGGTCAAGCCATGTTCTAAGCCAATCAGATTGAACCGCGGCAGCGCACGAGCTGACGGACTTGTATTCCGTTCTCTTTGGATCCAGCTTGACGGGTAGGCAGACGTGTTTTGAGAGAGAGTGGGTAAAAAAAGATATGGGGAAGGGCAGAATAGTCGAGGAACACTAGAGGACAACAGACAGACGTCACTCACGCACCAGAAGGACGGGGCAGGTGCGAATAGAAGAAATAAGACGGGGAAACTGCAGGGTGAGACGCCTTACTATACATGCTGAGCTGAGCCGGTGAGTACCACCTTTATATATCTAGTAAGTAAGGCACCAATTTTCTACATTGGCGCCCAACTATGATTTATTACTGGTGTGATTTTGATGATATTTGGATGATGGATAGCGGGGCATGGAGAGAGATTTGTAGTTGTGAGGCCCATTGTAGTGATTATGCCAGTATTATATGTGAAGAATGACAGTAATTGTGGAGTAAAAGGTTGATATATGAGAAGTACTGTATTGTAGTGTTTAGTGAAAGTAGATATGTTGTAGTGTGGAGAGAAGTTGAGGTACAACTTGGTGATGTTCTTAAGTTTTAAGTTAGTTAAGATATGTAAATATGAAAAGAAGAACTGTGATAGTGCATGGGTGGTGTTCTGTCTGGAAAGAAGATCAGTGGAAAAGAAGTTAGAGGTCTGAGAAGATTACACAGCAAGATTACTCAGTATATTGGAGATGTGGGGAAAACTGAAATTCAAAAAAGTTACTGATTGGCAGGATGCAGATTTAGGGGATGCTTAAAGCTTCCCACCGTACAGTGAGCTGAAGCCGGGAACTTGAAAGAAGCTGCTTAGAATTCGAAGACCATCCAATTCCAGTGACAAGATTTGTGGAATACCACTCCCCTCTTATAAAGAAAGTTGGGGGGAGTGTAGTAAAATGGGGTTACTTGACCTTTAACACCGCGTAAGGATATGCCAATATGGGGGCACGAAGGGTCAAGCCATGTTCTAAGCCAATCAGATTGAACCGCGGCAGCGCACGAGCTGACGGACTTGTATTCCGTTCTCTTTGGATCCAGCTTGACGGGTAGGCAGACGTGTTTTGAGAGAGAGTGGGTAAAAAAAGATATGGGGAAGGGCAGAATAGTCGAGGAACACTAGAGGACAACAGACAGACGTCACTCACGCACCAGAAGGACGGGGCAGGTGCGAATAGAAGAAATAAGACGGGGAAACTGCAGGGTGAGACGCCTTACTATACATGCTGAGCTGAGCCGGTGAGTACCACCTTTATATATCTAGTAAGTAAGGCACCAATTTTCTACATTGACGCCCAACGAAACGACGAACAGGAGGAGGATTTATTTGTAAAAAGGAGAGAAGGAGGAGAAAGTAAAAAGTCAAGGTTTTAAGCAGTTTTCCCGAACTTTGTCAAATTTTGTATGACGTCACAAAATGGCGGACAAGTCGATGTAAACAAACATGTCGATGAGAAAATCAGTGTGTTCCTTCAAGATAAACGATATCTCTGGGTTGTCATCATTATTTTAACAACATTTATGAATTTATGCAACAGGTTTTACGCGATACGATCGATGACAAGTACGAATTTTGATGCAACTTCCAAAAACTAGTGTCGTATGTCCGTCGGGGTACAGAAAAAATTAAAGTCAAGAGTCTATCACGAAACCAACATCTAGAGAGCATCTGTCTGTTATTAAGTTTGTCTGTCTAACAGTCCACATTGGAGAATTGATAGAGAAGTCGACGCTGGAGTGAATTTTCACTGGTAAGGAGAGTGACCTGTGTTCATTGTGTACATTGTTTATACCATTGTTGTAATTAAGAAAAATCCTGCTTTAATTTGTTGTTACAATGTTTAGAAGTTACATCGTGAGTCAATTTAGAGACGAGGATCTGGAAAACACCATATCGAGCACATTGCCACCGAGTTCGAATACTGGCAACATGTCGCAGGCATACGAAGAAGTAATTGATTCAACATCACAGTCCATAAACAGTACAATCAGCAGTTTTGATGAGAAACAGGGGCAATGTCAACTTTTGCCCTCCGATACACAAAGGTCAAAGAAATTGGATCTAGTTTACGAAATAGAAGTACATGGTAGCTCTGTTTATGAATGTACCTATGTAAGGATGGAATCTGGCGAGTTAGATTTAGTTGACAGACAAGAAATTAGGTATATAGATTGTGTAGACAAACAGTCAGTAAGTAATTCAGATTTTACGAGGAATGCAGGAGATGAGATGCGAGGGGAGAGTCTAAGAGACAAGAGTAGGTCACAGGAATCAAGCGGAATTGAGAGTAGGTCACAGGAATCAAGCGGAATTGAAAGTGGGTCACAGAAATCAAGTAGAAGTGAAAGTAGGTCACATCAGAATAGGAATCCAAGTGAGGAAAGTATGTTGCAGGGATATAGAAGTCCGAGTAGAGAAAGTAGGTCACCGAAATCAAGTAGAAGTGAAAGTAGGTCACACCGGGATAAAATTCCAAGTGGGAAAAGTATGTTGCAGCGGAATATTAGTCCAAGTGAAGAAAGTAGGTCACGAGAATCAATAAGAAGTGAAAGTAGGAAAAGAGCAATTATATCAGATCATGATTTGGAAAGAATGGCATATAATTTGGCTCAAGAATTCATACGAATGAGAAAAATGGAAGAGAAAGAGGAAAATAAAAAAGAAAAGGTAGAAAAATGTGATGCGTCCACGAATACTGACTCAGACTCTGATTCAAGTACGAGTTTGTGTAATGCCATCAGTTTGCAACCAAAATCATCAGATGTTAGTATAGAGGTCAAGGCTATGTCAGTGGACAGTGGGAGTCAGGAAGAAGTGAAATACAAAAAAAGAAGAAGAAAAAAGAAATTTGCTGAAAATATAGAGAACGTACATGGCAACTCTAATGAAATAAGGGCTATGGGAGTTAGCCAACCAACATCATTCATTAGAGGGGAAATAGGGGCTATGGGAGTTAGCCCACCGAAATCCATTCTTAGAGGCCATGGTACGAGGGAAAACAGAAGGGACAGAGATCATAAACATGTGTGGTGGAAGGATGACTATGAGAGATCAAGATCATTAAATGACAGATCTGTTCCTAAAAGGAGAAGGAGGAGGAGAAGAAAGTGTCATAAAAAAAGTAGAGGAAGCACACCATTCTCAAATAGATACTATACATATTGGGGATGTTTTGGATGCGGAGACATGTACCATTTTATTAGAGACTGCCCATATGTACCAAGATGCTTTCATTGTGGAGATACATCTCATTTCATCCGAGATTGCTGGAGATATAAGCAGGTAGTTCGTGATCAAGTACTGTATGAGAGTCGAAGGTTAGAGAAACAAACCAAATCTGATAGGGACAGGGAAGTAAAGACGGAAAACATGCAAAGAGAGGCTGGAATGGACGAAACTTTTTCCCTTAAAATGGTAAGATCCGGCGACAAGACAGACGACGAAATAAGGACAGACATACAAGCTGAGAGAGCCAACCAGGAAGTTATACATGTCAGTACGAACCAGGAAGTAGAAAAGAGTAATGGTGAAAAGACAATAAGTGTAAACGAAGATCGAGTAAAGAAACGTAGAATAAAAGAGCTGGATAATAGGTTGCCCAAGGTGAAGGTTAGAAATTGGTTCGTAAGTGAGGACGATAGTGAAGAAAGTAGTGACGAGGAAGAAAATATGGTAGCCCAGACAGGATACAGAGATCAAAATAGAGGTGAGGAGAACGTGGCAAAAGAAGAAGATGAGAGGAAGTGGAGTTCAGAGTATAACATGTTAGCATGCCCCGTGTTTGAGATTGGGTCCAAGTTACGATGTATAAAACACCAACGGGAAATGAGGGCACCTGGGAATCAGGTAGTGCCCACCGTACATCGTCAGTAATACATCAAAGAAGAAGAGGAGAAGGGAGGAGTGTAGAGGTAGAGTGTAGAGATAGAGGAAATGAGTAGTAGTAGTAGTAGAGGAAAAATTTTGGTTATTTTAGATCTGGCCATTTTTCTTGTCATTTTTTGAGTATGTAAGGCGTAGGAGGGGGCATTGTCAAATAATGATAGGAAAAGAGAGAGTAGGTAGTGTAGATTAGATTGGACTTGGAAGTTGTTAGGAGGCGACAATTTTGGTCATCTTGGATCTGCATTTTTATGTATTGGTGGTATGTAAGGCGTGGGAGGACGCATTGCCAAATACTGTGTGGGTAGAGGTAGTATTGGAGGTAGTTGAGAGTGGAAGGGAGTAGTTGAAGTAGTGGAGGTAGTAGTTTTTTTTTTTTTTTTGGTAGTAGAGGTAGTGGAGATGTAGTAGAGGTAGTGGAGATGTAGTAGTAGAGGTAGTGGAGATGTAGTAGACGTATACGTAGTGGTAGTGGAGTTGTAGTAGAGGTAGTGGAGTTGTAGAGGAAATAGGGAAGAGTGATAATTGATTGTAGTTTTAGAAGTGGTGGTTGGGCAAGGTAAGTTCTATCACGTAAAGCCCACTGGGACTGGTGGGTAGAGATAGACGTAAGCCCTGGTCATTGACTGCCAGCTGGGAGAAAGAAAGAAGTGGTGAGTGGTCTCAGAGAAGATGGAGATGAAAGTTACGAGAACTTAGATTCGAGATTCCTGGAGATGGCAAGGAGGAACAGAATAAGGACTCGAAAAAAGGTGTAGACGTGGGGAATGAACGTCTGTAGAGTGATGGAGTAGTGCCTAACAGTAGTAGAAGGGATGATGGTGGAAAGTATATAGGAGAAGAGGAGAAGGAGTGCAGATTATGAGATCAGAAGACAGAGTGGAGCTCAGGAGTAGATGGGAGGAGATAGTGGAGAAGTGGAGTAGAGGAAGTTGAAATAAGAGGAGAAGAGGAAGGAAGTAGAGTAGTCGACTGTAAAATTATACCCGGGAACGGAGGAGAGTAGAGGAATACAAGTAAATTAGAGATCGGCAGAGTAGAGGAAGGAAGTGGAGATATAGAGTACCGGTAAGAGAACGGAAGTTGAGATAAGTGGAGAAGGAGGGAAAAGGAATCTAGATTACAGAGTGGCATTTTGAGCCATCCGTTTACAGAGTGGCATGGTATAGCCATCCGTAAATGTTAACAGAAATTAGAAGATCCTAATCTGGAGAACATCAACAGAGAAGATAGTACTTGTAGTATAAAGCGCTTTTTAAAATGCACATTGTAAATACAGATTGTCATGGTTTTTGTTATGTAGAGAACTGTGATATTGTTGCACATGGGTAGAAATGTATGATGTAATGTTTTTTTTGTAATTTTTTATTATTTGGTCAACGCTTGTCATTTAAAGGTGGGGAGAGTGTAGAGGAGAGGATTTTTGAGAGTTATTACCCTTTTGTTGATTGTGATTGACAACTTGAATTTTGATTTGTGCAACAATTATTGTATGTGAATATTTTTAATAGCCCCGGTTTTAGACGTATGTTTGGTAGAGGTCAGTATAATGTGTACGTAGTTGTGTAAAGGTTTTGAGAATGAGTGATTTTTTCTGTGTGACATTGTAGAGAGATTCAGTACAGAGATTTATTTGTGTGAATTGTGTAGATAGTGCTTTGATATGATGCAGATTCAGTGCTATGGAGTTGTGTAGTTAGATTTGGTGATGAAGTGTTGGTGCAGATATGTTGTGGTGGATTTTTGTTGTCATTGGAGTAAGGAGGTGGAATAGAGCCATTAGGAGGAAAATGGACTTTCAGTAGAGGATTTTGAGGTTGGAGATGTTGTTTTCAGAATTTTTGTGATAACTGCACGGAATTGAGGGAGTATTGTTGTTAGTAGCACTGAGATTTTTGATTTTTCTGTACTGAATTGAATTGTGTAATATTTTTGTGGTGTGCTATATATAGAAAAAGCTATAAAAAAAATAAGTGTTGTGATGTGCTATGATTTATTACTGGTGTGATTTTGATGATATTTGGATGATGGATAGCGGGGCATGGAGAGAGATTTGTAGTTGTGAGGCCCATTGTAGTGATTATGCCAGTATTATATGTGAAGAATGACAGTAATTGTGGAGTAAAAGGTTGATATATGAGAAGTACTGTATTGTAGTGTTTAGTGAAAGTAGATATGTTGTAGTGTGGAGAGAAGTTGAGGTACAACTTGGTGATGTTCTTAAGTTTTAAGTTAGTTAAGATATGTAAATATGAAAAGAAGAACTGTGATAGTGCATGGGTGGTGTTCTGTCTGGAAAGAAGATCAGTGGAAAAGAAGTTAGAGGTCTGAGAAGATTACACAGCAAGATTACTCAGTATATTGGAGATGTGGGGAAAACTGAAATTCAAAAAAGTTACTGATTGGCAGGATGCAGATTTAGGGGATGCTTAAAGCTTCCCACCGTACAGTGAGCTGAAGCCGGGAACTTGAAAGAAGCTGCTTAGAATTCGAAGACCATCCAATTCCAGTGACAAGATTTGTGGAATACCACTCCCCTCTTATAAAGAAAGTTGGGGGGAGTGTAGTAAAATGGGGTTACTTGACCTTTAACACCGCGTAAGGATATGCCAATATGGGGGCACGAAGGGTCAAGCCATGTTCTAAGCCAATCAGATTGAACCGCGGCAGCGCACGAGCTGACGGACTTGTATTCCGTTCTCTTTGGATCCAGCTTGACGGGTAGGCAGACGTGTTTTGAGAGAGAGTGGGTAAAAAAAGATATGGGGAAGGGCAGAATAGTCGAGGAACACTAGAGGACAACAGACAGACGTCACTCACGCACCAGAAGGACGGGGCAGGTGCGAATAGAAGAAATAAGACGGGGAAACTGCAGGGTGAGACGCCTTACTATACATGCTGAGCTGAGCCGGTGAGTACCACCTTTATATATCTAGTAAGTAAGGCACCAATTTTCTACAATTCTAATACTCCATAGAATTCATTTATGGTAAAATACAAATAATTCAGGATCCGTATAGCGGGAATTCATATTACGTTTACGGGAATTATAAAAATATAAAATAGAAGAATTTATGGAAATATTCTCTCAAAATAATTCATTACAAATCTATTCTCAACTGGGAATGGAGGTTCGATCTCACTCGAGCTAAGTGGTCAATAATTGATAAAATCACGTAAAATACATCAAAAAGATCGTATGATATAATGCTAATAAATATAAATCATAAGTACTTACAATTACATAGTCGATCTCAAAAGTATGGAAAATAGTGGAATCAACAATACAATCATGGTGTTTACTCTCCGCCAGGTAGTTCAAATATAACAAAGGAATAGGTAAAACAATTAAAGTGACCAATGAAATTTAAATGACCGGTAACGTACAGCGAGACTTCAAAGTAAGAAAAAGGCGGGAAATTATGAATTGGAAAATAATTAAGTTGCGCAAAAAAGAAAATAAATAATTTACAAAGTCTAAATAGATTCTATATAGGAAAACTGAAGTTAGCAAAACTATTAATAATAATTAAAAATACACACTACCACACTTACAACACCTGTCACTTTAAGTCGTGCGGGAAAGGTCAAAACTGGCAGATGTGTCGAATTCTGTATCGATAATAACGTTATTTATAGGGACATCATTAAATAGCATTGAATAGAACATAACAGAATTAAAGAAGAAATATCCGATGGAATTACATGTACCAAATCAATAACTTTATTGAGCAGCTAGGAAACACAATTTTTCTTGTGCATGCTTTTGTCAGTTAGAAAGATGGTCAAAATAAGTCGGACAATGTTTAAACCGAAAATGAAACTCCATCGCCCTCTCTACCAACATTAAAACCATTTCTTCCTCAGTAAACTATTTTTGAATTTATACAATTACATGTACACAATTTCCACTTAATTAACTTTTGGAGTCATGGACAAGTCTGCTCTCCTCCCTCGAATTACAGCATGAATGTTTGCGTTGGCGGAACTGTTTTGTTCAGACAACAATTGACTAGGCTCCATTCCAGGGTAATTGCATATAGTCTCTTATTGTCCTCGATATCACATTATCCCCTCCCTTCTTCCCCCGCAAACCAAGTTGGTGATATTTGTCCGCCCGTCCGTCCGCCCACCAATACTGTCTGATCATCTTTCACTACGGTAACCCACACTTTCTTGTATTTAGAGTTTAGGATTAATTTTTCATATTTCACCACAGTATTATATTTCGGTGCAAAGAAATTGTATGTGTCATATAGTGACCTTGACCTCTGACCTTGCTATCCATTTCTCATTTTATAAATGCACATGTGTATTGAAGGAGCGGGGCTGCGGCTGACCTTGTGGCGAAAAAGTACCGCATGCACGTACTAATGTTGAACAGACGTGTCTGACGCGATCATCAAAATAATCTTATATAAATACCGGGTAGTGATAGCAACATTTATTAAATTCATTCCAAAGCGCAGATCCTGACAAAACGAGCGGAGGGGGGGGGGGGGGGGGTGTGAGGGGATGCGGGACCTTCCCTTTTTCAGCCAGTAAATAAGCTGGACATTTTTATCTCTTCCTTTATTATCGGACCATAACAGACTATGGACTAGCCGCCCCCCTCCCTCCCTCCAAATCTATCTTCATAGAGAAAATTAACCCCAGTGAGGGGTTAGAACCCTCGAGGCGTTCCTAGTTATAATTTCTGGATCAGCGCCTCTGTGTACACACAGGATGATATATTTACTTACTATATCGTGCATACTATAATTCATCATTTTCAACATATTTGTTTACACATCTACGATGTATATGTATTATTTTAATAGGATTAAGTTGCGGTCGACCACACAGTTGTGTGCTGCGTTCAATATTATATTTAGTTTAGTTCATTGAACTTGCAGATCTGAAACATTTCACATATGCTACGTATTCGAGGAAAATACCTCACATATTTATTTTTCAGTGCTAAACGTTTTGACTAGAGAGATTATTGAAGTCGGTGAGGTGAGTTTTAATTTATGATTTAATCTGGTTATCAAATAAGTGCAAATTTACGTGATCATCATTTATATAGATGAAGCTTGACGTTCACAATTGAATCAAATCAGTACACTACAAAGAAAAGAGGAGAATTTTGAGTATACAAACAGGATCGTGGGTGTGTATCTGATAAACGGTATGTTTGATCATTTTCAATTTTCTCTGGAATTTTACAAATCGCAAAAAGTGATGTTGTCATATTGGTGGATCCAAGAGGGGAAAGATGTGTAGCTTCATGGTTGGATCCCATTTTTTAATCGAAATTTCACAATTCATTTTAAGCATGGGGATATGATATAATCTCATTAAAAGTCATTTTTTCACTGAAGTTTGAAACAACCCGTTTCCAAAAATGCTAGGACAGATCTGTTATGGATGTAGATTTCTTGGAAAAATGAAAACAAACTAGATTACAGACCCCAACATAATCGTTGCAGTTCACGTAAATTCTATATATCTTAAACATTATACAGTGAAATTGGTGTATGCAATCTATGAAAACTTAAAACATCTGTCAACACAGCTGTTGAATAATGTAGGCTAAATATATACACAAGATAAATTTGATTTAACAATGGCAATTAATAATGAACACTGTTTGCTGTGTATTTATGGAAAAAACATAATTTAATGTGTTTTTGGACTTGCGCTTTTTAAAATAGGATCCCAGTTGCAATTTCAAAGAAAAATGGAACGGTTTTAGATTATCACGCGCGGATCTAACATAATTTTTTCCTGGAGGAGGGTTTTTTTTCAGCCAAAGGTACCAAAACTCAGTACTAGTACTTTTGGACATGCCACCAGGGGGATTTCCGATCACCATGACCCCCCACCAACCCATTTGGATAAAATTCTGGAAGGAGCTAGGTTGTACCCATCCCCTCGCCATTTCATGTCGGATACGAGCATGATATCAACAATGTTTATATTACACTGAAGTTGGGGAATTCGGTAGTGATGGGCCGATTATCGATAATAATCGATAAGCGGCGTGTTGAAGTCATCCGATTTCGATAATCGATTTTAAAATAAATAATCGATAGCGTGAAAGTACAGAAGGGGGGGGGGGGGCGCTCAGGGATCAGAGGAAATTCTGTCCAATTGTCTAAAGTATTTCCAATAATTTCTCTACTAAATAATTGTTGTTATTCAGCTGAAGAGTAACAGAAAGCTAGCAGCACGAAATTAGAGAGAATAATTGTAAAATCATTGATTAATCTAATGAAAATTTTCACACCGGACTTTTAGGGATTTCTGACGGACCGGCGATGACGGTATTAAAATTCTTCAATTCTAGTCCTTTTTTCAGATAAACTGATTTTATTACTTGATTGAGAATAGTCGAAGATAATCTTGTTTGATTTTACTGTTTACGTTGACAGATTCTTTGCAAATACTATTATGACCCCCCCCCCCCTTCCACTCGTCAACGAACACAACTGAAAAATGATTGTTTTTGAGTACTTTTCATGCATTTTTTCATGAAACAATGAAAAGGGTATAGGGGATTATTTTTACATAGATTAAGCTTATTCAAGATTAAATAAATTACATTATCATATATGTATGCATTGCGTATATTACAAATGTAGGTTTTGTTTTGATAAAAAATAGTAAATTTGAGTAGAATGTGATAAACCGATTATAATCAGTAAAATCGCATCGAATATACCAACCGATTCCAACCGATTATCGATTATGATTCTAAACCGATTTCCCATCACTAGAATTCGGTATAGATGATATTTACATAACAAACTGCAGTTGCCAGATAACATTCCCCTGTATGTTCTATATCATTTTGAACTTGATTTTTTTCCAGGGAATTTCCTGAAAGTACGAGCAATTCAGAGAATAATGATGGAAAAAAGGACGTCGGAAAACGTATATAAACGTAATTTATCTCTGTATCATGCAACGAAATCATGAAGTATTCATTTTCTGAGAAGTTTTCAGTTTATAATCACCAATCGATACAAATCATTGACGTTTAAGGGGAAAACCTAGTGTCGATTGCACTTAGTGCACTTTACATGCCGCTCAATTGACTCATTGAGAACTGCAATATCTTAATTATTTACAGATATCGACTATTTCAGAGCGGAGGAAGAAATTAGAGAGAAAGAGTGATTCGAACACACCTATACGCAAACAGGTGCTACCGAAGGAACGGCTGTGGTCAACTGTTATAATGCTCATCTCCGGCAAACGAAAAGATAAATCATGGTGTGTGTTTTATGAATGAATGGATATACAATACATTCCGCTTGTGTAGTAAGTAAAAGAAATTATTCTCCATATTTTTGATGAAGTTGGAAATTTATAGAAGATATGAGAAAATAAGGAAATTCTTATCAAAATAAGGAAAATATTCACTAAAAGTTTGACCAATGTAAGTTTCTCAATTGAAAAGTATCCTTTTTCAATAAAAAAAAAAAAAAAAAAAAAAAAAAAAATTAACGGAATCATTTTGATAATTTTTCACCGAATGTTATATATTTATAAAGAAGAATTTTTCTCACATAATGGAGTAACTGTAGGGTCTCACATTCCATAAAAATTGCTGTTTTATTATCATTATTATAGATGTATGTAACCAACACGTATACTGACATGTACATCATCTATCATACATGTATGACTTCATTAATGACTGAATCATTAATTGATTATTTATGATGTATATCAGAGTAGCCAATCTACGTTTGATTAAAGCTTTCAAGTTATTACTACTTTTGGCGGATCCAGAAAAAAAATCGGGGGGGGGATCAGATTGCGGGGGATCCTGTAATTATTAGAAAGAGGACACTTTTTCACGAAAACCAGGGGTAAATGTACTATGCCTCTAACCATCCATTTTCGCGCATGACGCTATGGGATATCACACTTAATTTTGGGACTGGAAATTGGAAAATAACGACTTTTTCTCAAAAATTGGGGAAAAATGAGTAGATTTGGATGCTTTTTTTTACTCAACTTAAAAAAAAGTTTACTCGTTATTTTCAAATTTTCCATAAGGTGTCAAATTTGAAAAAAAGGTCAATAGATACTATTTTGCATTGGGAATGGGGTCGAATATCGATCCAAAATCAAGCCGATCTAGAGCCCTGCTTTTGCATGTGCGGATATTGAAAGAGGGGGGGGGGGGGTAAGGTGGGTTAATTAGCGCCTGCGGGGTGATCAGGTACACCTTCATGGAATTTTCGAATCTGAGCATTTTACGAAAAATCTGTTTAAATGTATATATATATATAGGATGGAAGCTCTCTCCCCGAATTGGACTGGACCCCCCTCCCTCTCTGGAATAATCTGATTCCGCGCATGTTTTCATATCTATTCAATTTGCACTTCCTATATTATACAAGGAAGCAAATGGCTAACCATGTGATAGTCACGAATAGGTACTACTAGATCTAACTACTTTTGGATAATTTCTAAAGTAGCATGTGGTTTTACATGAGTTGAATGGGAAGTAACTTTATCATTTGACTCCAATATTGTTCTACCCTCCTCGTTGCCAACAAAGTTTTGTTGTAAATTTTAACCTTCTGAAGTTCAGCGTAATTTTCGAATAGGAAAACCATAGGGCTTGCATATTAAATGCTTATTCATTGTGGAGTTGAATGAAAAGATATATTTTCAAAGTCATTTCCAAGGACGCAAAGAAAGAAAACACGCGTCTTGGATAAAGGTTTTTCGTTGTTTCATACATACAGGTTTTAGCTCACCTGAACAATTCGATAATATGCAGTCAGCAAAGATTTCTGCATGGTTTCCTCCTAAATTTCATTCTTGTTTTGCACTGTACCAACTTAGACCCACTTGGGCTTCTTGTTCGACAAGGAAACAGTCACTAAGTTAGTTTTTTTCCCTTAAAAATGTTAATTTCCTGAAATATGTGAAGTAGGACGTTGTAAAAGGAAATCAGTGTACTTGGATATTTACTTGTGTGTAGAGTAGGAGACTTCGAACAGCGTATGTATTTTATTTTTATTATACATATATGGACTTGGTCGAGGTCATTATGTCATTATAATGACCCGATGAAATTTGTAATATCGACCGAGGCCGAAGGCCGAGGTTGATATTGCAAATCTCATCGGGTCATTATAATGACCGAGGCTAAGTCCTTATTTGTTATATTATATAGCGACACATATATATTATAAAAATAATTTTTCAAAGCAACAGGAATATTCTATTTTTGATAAAGAATTCAACCATCAATTGCGCTTTTGTTGTGAAAGGGCATAAAAACATGTTAGATTTTTAACAAAATAACAACCTTTATTTTCATCGTAAGTACTCGAGAAAAATAGCACACCGAGTCATTATCTTCCATCAGCGGTCTTTATCGAAAAGTAATGACTCGCAACAGCCAATCAGAATCGATGTTACATTCTGGTTACATAATGTGAAAAGAATAAAAAGTTATGCATCATCATCACGTAAGCTCTAAGCAGATGGTCGTCATAAGCATAGACGTATAATCAATATTTATATATATATACGTCTATGGCCTTTTAAGAAATACTAACTAGTAACTAGCTTGCGGACGGTAAATGCTGATTTTACAAGTCGCAAACTGAGTTTTCTGGCAATGCGTTAGCTGAGCCAGAAAAACGGATGTTTGCACCGTAAAATCAGCATTTGCCGTCCGCAAACAAAGCGTCCGTATCTAGTTATTCCAATTCTAATGCAATCTGTATTTTTTTGTGTGCATATAAAGCAAAATGTGACGTCGTCAAAGCCTAGTATGTTCTCGTTATACAGCCGTAACTAAGGAGCAAACAACCAATAAAATTCGACGTGATAGCGACATTGCATTTTCTCTCATACCCGCGTATGTGTTAGAGAGAAGGCCCATGAGATACAGCTATGTGAGCTACTTCTGTATCACATATCACGTGACAGCTGTATCACATATCACGTGATGCTATTGTTTCGATTGTTTACGTTATTGTGACGTCATGATTTCAGCCCGCAAAACAAACAAGCTAGCGGCGACGTCGCAATTAAACATCGATTTTAAGATCGTTTTTCATGATACTCTTGCGTCATATTTAGAAAAGCGCAACATTCGTAGTTTATTCTTTTAGAATAAACCATTTTCGGGGGCGCTGAATTCGAATATCGCAAAATTTTTGCCATTTGATCAACTTGACATTTTTCAAATTTCGTCCCTTTTCGTTCAGTTTTGATTTTGACCCTTAGATATGAGAGAAAAATACTCTTTCGTGTTATTCTATGAAAGATTAGTCGGTTCCACCCTCGAGGTCTCAAAATTTTGCAAAACCCTCGGCAAGCCTCGGGTTTTACATGGTTTTGAGACCCCTCGGGTGGAACCGATGTATCTTTCATAGAATACCATGAAAGAGTCTTATAATAATTTTGTGTTTCGTGATTTGATGTCATCTTTAATTTGGTGTTTGATCTTCATTGTCCCTTTGGTGTCTCTTTTGTGTTCCCGCCTCTGTGTATCGCATTTGGGTGCTTCAGTGTTTATTGTGGATGCTGCAACCGAGTCCCGTTGGAGATCAACTCCTCACTTTGAACTATTTTAGACCATGTATCATGACTAACTTGGACATAATATTATAAAAGTGGATATTTTTTTAAAAAGTATTGGAAAGACTGAATGACATTTCGTTAAAGAAAAAGATTTTGTCATGTACATGTACTTCTTTTGGGCGCAATCTGATCGTCTTTAAATTTGATGACGTCACAATAAATCTACGTCAGAAGCCGATTAAAAACGCAGTAACTCTATTTATTGAAAAGTCACTGACCTGAGTATGTTGGTATTCCTCGGAAGATATGTAGAAGATGAGACTCTGACTTCAAGGAATTTAATGCAGTATGTTAATATCATTTCTTTTTTCATCTATTGTCTTACTGAATATCTATCTATACTGTCTTTAAATGTCAGTACTAAATTGGCACAACTTACCATCTAGATCTTCTTCCGGGTTAAATCCCTGCGAGGACCAATATATATTGGTACGGCATATATCCTTGTTGAGTGCAAGTTGATAACTTCAAAAATGAAGAAAAGCGGAACTGAATTCGGACGCATGCGTAGGAGATTGAAACTGGCAATGTCTATGTCGACCTGTCTGTCTGTATACCTGTCTTTCTGTGTATTGGGGTTTGTGTGTTCATGTGTCTTTCGGTTTGTCCTTGGTTTTGTCCCAGCATCTATCTGCATGTCGACCTGCAATTCTCTTTCCGCCCATATCTATCCGTTTACCTGTCAGTCTGTTTGTCCGTCCGCCATTCTGTCTAACTTTCTTTCTGTTCTATTACAGTATTAGTCTCATAGTTATATTGAAAAAGAAGACTGTTTTCGTTATTTAAGTCTATCTGCATCTTGTCAATCTCTATATTTGTAAATTGCTGTTCCCCTAATATTTGTTTGAGAGTATAGCAAGCGTCCGTTCGTCCATCAGACTGTCTGTCATTTCATATGAACAGTACAGTAGTATTTTCTACTCATGTAGTTTTAGTTACTTTTTTTGACTGAGTTGTCTTCCTTGATGAACCCATACATTATTTTTCCAGACTGTCATGGAAAGCAACAAAGCTCTATCGAGATGAAAACAATTAAATTTTTAGAATTACTTATCAATTTTTATTTTGGAGAAAACGCTTCAAGGTCCCGAGTTATTCCGCTTATGAACATCTTGTTTTACTGTTGATGAGGGACTTTGTAAGTGTGCAATGTTTAAATTCACAGAATACTTGTTCTGAGTAGAAAGCTGTTCAAAGCATACACTTGAAAAAATTACTATTTTCTTAAGAATATGAACTTTGTAATCATAAAGGAAGTCGTTTCCGTTTACTTATATATCATCTCTTGTGCGCAGCATTAAGCGCGGGTCTAGGGGTGATGGTATGGGGCGGGGCGGAGGGTCAGTAGCCCCGGTCTCTCCCTGTTGAAATTAAAAAAAAATAGCTGTTTTTCCGATTTTTACGTATAAATCTTTTCAAAATTATATATGGGTTGGACCACCTCCCTGAAAAATTTCCTGGATCCGCCCACGAGCTTTATTTCATCATTTTGTTTACATTTATCGACGCTAATAGCTCAGCCAAAATTAACAGTAATTTAGCATGTCTTAGATTTCTTACTTAAGATAAAGTTACACGTCTATCACGTTAATCAATATTCCACAACTTTGTATACCAATATAAACATTGTTTTAGAAAATCGCCCTCTATTTTCAGTTTCACATTCTAATATAGGATGCTAAAAGGGGAGGAGTGACAACGCAATAAAAATGAGACATTCTGGCTGTAGGATACGAAAACAACACAGCATATGAGGTTATGGATAGGGATTTAGCTGTATGGACGCTAGCAGCTTTTGCCTACATGATGGCCATTTTGATTTCTCGTTGCTACGGATGTACTTATTGCTGTCATGGATGCGAGAGAAGTCTTCATGGCGACGTAGAGGAAATGGTAAGAATTTGAAGCATTTATAAATGTATATATGAATCAGAATTTATTTTATTCTTGAGATTCTGAATTATTCTCATCTTCTCAAGACAAGTATACGTAATATCTTAAGGAGTAAAGATGCAATATTCTGTCTTTTCGATGTATTGATCTATTGCAGAAACGTCATATTTGATGCATGTTTGCCTTGGAATTTTAGGCTGGTTTCGACGTCTTATTTGATGATCTCATAATAAGTTTACGTCATATTAATCCGTCAAAATGGGAAATAATTCTGTTTCTAGAAAAAGACCTTGCAGACTATCATTGTTTTATATAAACGCACCGCACATAATGAATACGCAAGTACAAGTAGTACGTACATACTGCAAATAATTTCGGTACGTCCTCTTTACGCTCTAGCGGTCGAGGACATTGAAATAATCCACCTGAATTGGTAGTCTTTATTACGTTTTAAGAGTATGGTTAGTATTTTCTAGCTTATTCATTCTCTATGTACATAAAAATGAAAAAAGAAAAAATGTTCAAAAAGTAAAAACAGGAAAGAAATAGAGAAACCATTCAAAGTCGACCAAACTAGTACGAGGGGGAGGGGGGCGGACAGGGGGGGGGGGTACCTCTCTCCCCCCCACCCCCCCCCCCCCCCACCCCCCCCCCCCCCCCTCCTCCCCTCCTCCCTTCCCCCCTCCCTCCTCCCTCCCGCTCCTTTTCACCTTCCCTTACCTCCCGCCCCCTTTCTCCCCCACCCTGTCCTACCCCTCTAGTACAGTATCCAGTATTGTTATCTATATAGTTCGCAGAGTAGGACTTCATTAAGGTATGTTGATTAATTGATAATTAACTTCCCTCGTTCTACTTCTCATCAAAAAGTCATTATGTTTTTCACGTGAATATGGAGCATAAAAACTGGTCCAGAGGGGCTCAATTTATTTTAATTGCGTCGATATGTATCGTATAGCGAGAAACATTGACTTCTCAGAAATCGTCCAAATAAGGCTGTTTATTCCAAGGGCTTCTGATACTCTCTGAATACTAGTATGTATTTGAAGTTCGTGTCATACACCAGTCCTGTACGTTGTTATACTTCGACCTGCCCTTCACAATTTTCACCAAAGATTCCTAAACTAACATATATATGACGTTGCAATAAAATCTACACAGAATCATGATCCAAATGAGGGTTCACCAAATATCCAACACGTACCGCATCTGTCGATGGAACGTGTTTACAGTAACTGCTTACCCCTCCTAGTCACCTGGTCTCACTCTTGGTTATCCACGGATCTGTGTGTATTCACCTAGCTAAATACATTTCTTTACTTAGCTGCATTAACTATAGTAACATATTGACAGGAAATGCTTGATTACGTCTCTTGGTCACCTGGTCTAACTCCTGGTTTTCCAGGGATCTATGTGTATCCATCAACTTCGCTTTTGTCGTGTTTACTGTATGGTGACAATAATAAATGCTTATACTCCCCTGGTCTCCTGGTCTCGCTCATAATTATCTAGAGATCTATAAAAAGAAAAAAACTCTCTACACAGAATCATGATCCAAAAGAGGGATCACCAAATATCCAACACCGCATCTATCGATGGAACGTCTTTAAAGTAACTGCTTACCCCTCCTAGTCACCTGGTCTCACTCTTGGTTATCCACGGATCTGTGTGTATTCACCTAGCTAAATACATTTCTTTACTTAGCTGCATTAACTATAGTAACATATTGACAGGAAATGCTTATTACATCTCCTGGTCACCTGGTCTAACTCCTGGCTATCCAGGGATCTATGTGTATCCATCAACTTCACTTTTGTCGTATTTACTGTATTAATAATATGGTGACAATATTAAATGCTTACTCCCCTGGTCACCTGGTCTCGCTCATAGTTATCTAGGAATCTACATGTATCCACCTATTTCGACACTTTTGCTGTTAGTACTGTACATGTTAGTATCATGGTGGCAGTCAATCTTACTCAAACCTCCTGGCCACCTGGTCTCACACCTTGTTATCCAGGGATCTATGTGTATCATCATATTTCAATATCGCAGCTGTTTGTTTGAAAGTTTGTAAACATGGTAACAGCAAATACTTAATTCCTCTTATCACCTGGTCCCACGTCTGGTTATCGAGAGACCTATATGTATGCCCACCTAACTCAATACTTCACTTTAGTTGTGTGTACTGTAGTAAAATATAGTAACAGTAAAAACTTACTTTTCCTGGTCACTTGGTCTCACTCCTGGTTATCCAGAGATATGTGTGTATTAATCTAGCTAAATACTTCACTGACTTTAGCTGTGTGTAATGTAGTAACATAGTAACAGTAAATGTTTATTTTTTCTGGTCACTTGGTCTCACTCCTGGTTATCCAGAGATCTGTGTGTATGCTCCTAACTCAATACTTCTCTTTAGCTGTATGTGCTGAAGTAACATGGTAACAGTAGATACATGTACTTACTCCTCGGGTCGCCTGGTCTCACTCCTGGTTATCTAGAGATTTGTGCACTTGTGTATCCACCTTTTTTAATAATTCACTTTAACTGTGCATACTGTAGTAACATGATTGCAGTAGATACTTACTCCTCGGGTCGCCTGGTCTCACTCCTGGTTATCTAGGGATTTGTGCACGTGTGTATCCACCTTTTTTAATACTTCACTTTAACTGTGCATACTGTAGTAACATGATTGCAGTAGATACTTACTCTTCCTGGTCACCTGGTCTCACACCTGGTTATCTAGGGATTTGTACAAGTGTGTATCCACCTTTTTTAATACTTCACTTTAGCTGTGATTACTGCAGTAACGTGATTGCAGTAGATACTTACTCTTCCTGGTCACCTGGTCTCACACCTGGTTATCTAGGAATCTGTACACGTGTGTATCCACCTTTTTTAATACATGATTGCAGTAGATACTTACTCTTCCTGGTCACCTGGTCTCACTCCTGGTTATCATAGGGATCTGTACACGTGTGTATCCACCTTTTTTAGCTTGCCGGGACGAAAAAGTTCGGAGAGCTAATGCCATACCCTCGGCGCCGTCGTCGTCGTTGTCGTCGTCCGTAGACAAAACTTTAACCTGGGCTGTATCTCTTGAACTATAAGGTGTAGGGCTTTGATATTTCACATGTAGATACCTTGTGACAAGAACTTTCATTTGTGACCATGACCTTTGACCTAGTGACCTTTACCTTGGACTTTTGACCTACTTTTCAAAAACTTTAACCCCGTTTCTGACAAAAACCTGTATAGGCGAGCTATGTAATCTTTGATTACCCTATGTTTAATACTCCACTTTAACTGTGCATACTGTAGTAACATGATTGCAGTAGATACTTACTCTTCCTGGTCACCTGGTCTCACACCTGGTTATCTAGGGATTTGTACAAGTGTGTATCCACCTTTTTTAATACATGTACTTAACTTTAACTGTGCATACTGTAGTAACATCATTGCAGTAGATACTTACTCCTCCTGGTCACCTGGTCTCACACCTGGTTATCTAGGGATCTGTTCAGTGTGTATCTACCTTTTTTAATACTTCACTTTAGCTGTGCATACTGTAGTAACATGATTGCAGTAGATACTTACTCCTCCTGGTCACCTGGTCTCACTCCTGGTTATCTAGGGATCTGTACACGTGTGTATCCACCTTTTTTAATACTTCAGTTTAACTGTGTATACTGTAGTAACATGATTGCATTAGATACTTTCTCTTCCTGGTCACCTGGTCTTACTCTTGGTTATCTACTTGGGATCTGTACACGTGTGTATCCACCTTTTTTAATACTTCACTTTAGCTGTGCATACTGTAGTAACATGATTGCAGTAGATACTTACTCCTCCTGGTCACCTTGTCTCACTCTTGGTTATCTAGGGATCTGTTCAGTGTGTATCTACCTTTTTTTAGCCGACTGTAGATACTTACTCCTCCTGGTCACCTGGTCCTACACCTGGTTATTACCCAACTGTCTTGTATTTTGAAACATCTTATAAAATCTATTTTTTTGAAGCGAAATGTATATCGTTATGCGAGATGCTGTCATATGAAAAAAAATGTCGTAATTTGATCCCCACGCATAACAAAAAAGTTTGACTGACATCAAGAGGAGATAACTCTAGTTGAAAATAATGAACAGTACGGCCTGATTGCGAAATCTTGTAAATTATATGTCGGTAGTCGGAAATGTACACATATTTATGACCATTAAACGATAACCTGGCCATAAGTCCGTGTGGATCGAAACCTCAATGACGGCTGGGTCAGTATTAAAGATAAAATTATTTTATGATATATAGTGTGTCAGTTATCAGTCGCAGTTATCGCCCTTTATTTGGAGACGCTCCCTATAGTACTCGAATTACAGGAATTGATTTCGAAATTTTGTGACGCAAGGAAAAAAACATTATTTTTTTATTATTGTGTTGGAGTGCCCATTGAATGAAAAAAGCACGTTGTGGAAAATTGCTCTCTTTTGAACGGGACTCGAGAAATCCAAGTGATTGAAACTTACGGAGTTATATTATCCACTCTTATGATTTATTTACTTCGGCAAATGTTTTCAACTGCGCAAATTGTATCAGTTTCTGCATATTTATTTTTTGTGTAAACGAACCGCATGTACCTGTCACTTTGTCAACAGCACAACAAAACGGGACTAAATTCCAAACGATAATGGATTTTTAACGTAAATCTTTGTGTCTGTTTAAATCTCCTATGGGCCTTCAACCATTACATGTACGGAGTTTTCGATTTGCGACATAACTCGTGTGAAAGTTTTTAGTCTATCTGTGTCAAGCGATTAACCATGATTACATTTTGAATTTCCGGATTTATCGTTGTTTCTCACTCCTTCCTCTTTCCGTCCTCCTTGTGTCGATTTCATTTAAAATGCAGACGACAAATGAAAGGAAACCAAAGCATGAGGCAGACGATATCGGAATATGGTCGACTTTGTGTACATAGCTTATGAAATGTTAAAATGTATTTTAACGATTTATTCCTAACGTTTACATTGTGGATATTCCCGGAGTTAATGAGTTTGGTGGCAGCAGAATGTAATAGGTTTATTTGTTTGGATGAGAAACTACGTATTGGCCCCTCGGTGGTTAGTATAGATATGTTTAGAATCATACATACTTTTCAAATATCTTTAATTCAGAAAAGTTTCATTCAAGTTTAATCCAAATATACTCTTTTCTTTATTGCAGACGACTTATGGATTCTACGATTACGCCGATCCTAGTGTTTTGAACTCCAGTCAATATCTGACGTCATTATTGGATACAGCGCCATGCCCCCCACCGTGGAAATTAGAACTCTTGTGTTTCAAGAACACCACAAATTCATCAATTTTATCGTGTTCACAGCGGGTTTATTTACTTAGCAAGTGTCTAGGAGAATCATATAGTAGTGTGAATTCATACTCAACTCGTTTATGTCAAGTGCTCAACGTATGCAAAACATTTTTAACGTGCAGCGATTTTCAAGTGCAATTTTCAAACCAATTATCTACCTGTATCAATTCACCTGATTTACCAAAGCCACCGCCGACACCAAAACCGACGACTGCTGCACCGACCTTGAAATTGACAACAGAGGTCACGACGTCCTCTGTAAAAGTAACGTCTGATCACTCCACATTACGTAATAACGACAGTTCGTATAACGTTATTGATGGGAATTCATCCACTGTGTTAATAGACGGTTTACATACATTTCTCACGACCGAGGATACAACACATGGTATACCGAGGACTCCTTCTCCCCGGGGTGTGCCCGAGGAAGGCTCGGGAGGCTTGAGCCCATTGGGAATCTTCTTAATTTTGCTCTTCTGCATACTGATATTTATAACTATGTAAGTACAGATGTACCTACTACGCACTGACATGCATGTACACGGCGTACTGCGTATTTGTTTGAATATGGGTATTTGTACATTAGAATCAGGTGATATGGAAATATAGAAGGGGGGGAGGGGTGGTTGTTTCAGCTTGTAGTTATGTTAAGGTATGGCCGAGGGATTGACTGTAGGGAAGTTTTATCAATATTCGGTATTTGAAAGTAAGAAAAGTGGAAGGGGTCCCCTCTAAAAACTTAAGGCAACTTTTGCTCACAGGGATATTAAGAATATTCACAGTTTAAAATTTTCTTGCGAATTCAGGGGATGGATTGTAGAGTGGGCGGGGCCCAATCCCCAAAACCCCTTAGTGATGATAATGATCATTAATGGGCACGATCAGTTGTCAATCTTTCCTATGACTTAATCTGTGGTATGTATATAACACATCCCTGCACTTGAATAATACCAAATCTTTGTGATAATGGACTGGAATGATCCCCCTTTATGCTTGGGGTTTTATCGATATTTGAGATGTAACATCTCACTGAAAAAAAAGGTTACATTCATGCATGGGTACTTGTAGGAGATTTCAGCTAAAGGGGAGATTTATCAAGGTATGCTGAAAAGGGGGGAGCAACCCCTTCAATACATGTCCTTTAGAGTCATGGGCGGATCTGAACATTTTCCAGGGGGATCAAGCCCATCGGGGGGGGGGGGGTCCAGAATGATATACGAAAAAAAAAAACCCTAGAAAAAACCTTCACTTTTAGCACATTCCAAGGGGAGGGGGAATGAACCCCTTAAATACATGTCCTTTGGATTCATGGGCGGATCTAAACATTTTCCAGGGGGATCAAGCCCATGGGGGGGGGGGGGGGATCCAGTATGATTTACGCGGAAAAAAAAATCTTCACTTTTAGTACATTCCAAGGGATGGGATCCTGACCCTTTCTCCTCATCTAAATCCTCGCTTGAGATTCTCCAAGAAAGAATAGTGCCAAACTTATTTGTATTCCCTAATCATGTTAATTATAACTTTGATCCGAATCTCTAAACTTTCAAATTGTGCTGTAAGTTTCTCTGAATCTTGGCCAAGAATCCTCCGTGAATTTATTTGAAACCGAGTACAATTAACCCGGAAAAAACTGATGCCGATCATAGTCATCGCAATTCACAAATTTCCAAGAAGTCACTCCTCGTTTTCTTTCCGGTTAATGTTTAAATCTACAGAATCTTTCCGATCTTACCCTTATAATAATAGGAAACACAGAATGTATATATATAAAAGATTCTCTGTTTTATTAACTTAGGTCATATCCTATGGTGTCAATTTGTAACCTTTGGTATCAATTTTTGAACTAAAGCCTGAAAGTGACACGATGGCAGGTTAAAAAGTTACCAAGAAAATGCTACTCATTGAACAGGAATACGATATGACATTCAATCTCTCTGCCTTAAAATACCTTTCTAGCCATCTTTATTTTCACACAAAAGACTCAGTTTAGAGTAATAATAGCATTTAGGTAGTTTTATTGTTGATAAACACATTAATCTCGGCTCTGACTTACTTTTACACCAAGGATATGCAAGCGGATTTAAAGTTTATGTAAATTAAACCGCTATAAAACCCCCGTATAATGTAAATTTCTAAAGTAAAGAAACATTGAAACGTGCATCAATGAGATTGGATCTGGAAAGAAAGAAGCTTCGGAAGTTTTTTTTTCGTAATTGTTGTTTTTCCCAAGATCAATATTTTACGAAAGTAGACTTCAATTTGAAACTTCTGAACTTTAAAGTTCACCTGAAAATGATGAAAATTAATCGTTGATAGTATTAGTAAATAGTATGTTTGTATCACGATGTAATTTTATTCGCTGCGGCTTACCTCTTCACACTCCTTCGCCGTTTTTCGTTCTTTTCAACAAAATTTAAAGTGAGACCCTATTTTGATTTTATCAAAGTTTAGACATAAATGTTGTAAGGAAATCCCATGAAATTAGAATAGAAAAAAAAGGATCCTTGAAACATTATATGAACTCCCTAAAACCATTCGGAATTCCTCAAATCATAGGTCAGTCCCCATAGATCATGTAGATCATGCATTAAACCCTTGGAATCATAGGTCAGACCCCAAAGATGAAAGATCACAATCTTAACCCTTGAAATCGTAGGACAGACACCAATAGGTCATGAATTCAATCATTGAAATATTAGGTTATAATTCCAGAGATCATTGACCGGCCCCTTAAAATAATAGGTCAGACCCCACATAGACCATGGACTACCCTTGAATCATTGGTCAGACTCTATGAAATCATGGACTAAACCTTTGGATTCATGGGTCAGACTCCGAAACCCTTGAAGCCATAGGTTAGACCCCAAGAGATATGGAACGAACCCTTCAAATCATAGGTCAGACTTCCAACGACCATTATCTTAACCCTCCAAATCTTAGGACAGACCACAAAAGGTCATGAATTGAATCATTGAAATAATAGGTTATAAATCCAGAGATCATTGTCCAATCCTTTGAAATCATAGTACAAACCCCCAGAGATCATGGACTGAACTCTTGAAATCATTGGTCAAACCCCAGAGATTATGAACTAAACACTTGAAATCACAGGTCCTACCCCCAGAGCTCATGGAATAAACCTTAGTAATAATTGAACCCTTGAATTTATAGGTCAGACCCCCAGAGGTCACGAACTGAACCCTTGAAATCATAAGTCACACCCCAGAGATCACGAACTGAACCCTTGAAATCATAAGTCAGACCCCTAGAGATAATGAACTGAACCTTGGAAATCATAGGTCATTCCCCAAGAGATCCTATACTGAACCCTTGAAATCATAGGTCAGATCCCAGGAGATCTTTGATTGAACCCTTGAAATCATAGGTCAGACCCCCAGAGATATGGCATAAACCCTTGAAATCATAGGTTAGATCCAAAGAGATCATGTACTGGAATTTTTAAATGATAGGTCTGACTCCCAAAGATCATGGACTAAACCCTTGAAATCATAGGTTAGACCTCGTGAGTCAAAGACTAAACCCTTGAAATTATAGGTAAGATCCTAGAGACCATGGACTGTACCCTGGAAGTAATAGGTCAGACTCCATGAGATCATGGACTAAACCCTTGAAATCCTAGGTCAGAGTTCCAGAGATCATGGAATAAACCCTTGAAATCATAGTCAGATCTCCAGAGATAATGGACTAAACCCTTGAAATCATAGTCAGATCCCCAGAGACCATGTACTAAACCCTAGAAATCATAGGTCAGACTCTAGAGATCATGTACTAAACCCTTGAAATCACAGTCAGATCCCCATAGATCATGGACTAAACCCTTGAAATCATAGTCAGATCCCGAGATATCATGGACTAAAGTATAGTAAACCCTTTAAATCAGAGTCAGATCCCCAGAGACCATGGACTAAAGCCTTGAAATCATAGTCAGATCCCCAGAGATCATGGACTAAACCCTCGAAATCATAGGTCTAATCCCCAGATCATAGACTAAACCCTTGAAATCAGGTCAGACACCAAGAAGTCATGGACTAAATTCTCGGAATCATAGGTCAGACCCCCAGAGATCAAGGACCAAACTCTTGAAATCATAGGTTAGACCTCGTGAGACCAAAGACTAAACCCTTGAAATTATAGGTCAGATCCTAGAGATCATGGACTGTACCCTGGAAGTGATATGTCAGACTCCATGAGTCTTGTGAACATGGACTAAACCCTAAATATATCATGTCAGATTCTATGAGATCATGGACTGAAGTCATAGTTCAGACCCCCAGAGATCACTGACCAAACCCTCGAAATCATAAGTCAGGCCCTCAGAGATCAGGGACCAAACCCTTGAAATCATAGGTCAGACTCCCAGAGATTTGTGACTAAATCCTTGAAATCAAAGGTCAGACCCCCAGAGGTCATGGACTAAACCCTTGAAATCAAAGGTCAGACCCCCAGAGATATGGACCAAAATCTTGAAATCATAGGTCAGATTCCCAGAGATCATGGACTGAACCCTTGAAATCATGGGTCTTGAGATCATGAGGATAGACTCGTGAAATTATGGGCTTAACTTGATCTTTTTTAATATCATAGCTTGATCCATATATCAAAAGGTTTGATATGAAAGAAAGTTTTGAAACATCATAGGTATATTTTAAAGCACTTGAATTCAAATGCAAATTCCAATGAAAATCAACGTCAGTCTTGTTTTGATCCGATGTAATTGTCAGTCGAAACTATTTTAAGACATGTAGGTCTGAAAATTACTTTTTAAACCTTGACGTGACGTCATTGCTTCGACTTTCTGGAGACATAGGTTTGATCCTTTGAAGCATCGCATAAACCGTTGTGTATGGACAGTTTGAAGAAATAAATGTTTCCCGATGCCATAATGAGCATGATGAGTCTTGAAGTCTTGAATATCTATGATGAAAAGGCTTGAAATGCCATATGATCTTTGCACTCATCATTATTTGAAGTGCACTTGTAATCGAATTCATTGTATCCATTGATGCTGCCCATATTTGAAAAGCGAACTTTTAAATCCAGGAAATCCTGTAATGATCAAGGATAAAAAGAGACACGAACTTCCTGCTTAATTCCCCTAACAAGGAAATGGAAGTGTATATGTCGTCTGCCCGGACGTTTTGTCTGGATTGTCGGTCTTATTTGGATTTAGCAAAACTGGACCCAGGGAGTAAACGGAGAGAGAGGCTGATTCATGTGCTCTATCTAGATTTTTTCAAGGAAAAAGAAGGGGGGGGGGGCGTTCCATCTTAAACATATGAAATATTGTATCATGTTGTATAATTTTGTAATAAAATAATATACGTTAAACGGGAAAGATCATGATTTGTGGCAAATTTTAGGGAAGGGGGGGGGGTTGTTCCTGAACCCCCATAATAACTCCTCGCTAGATCCGTCCTTGTGGTATTCTTCAAGCTCGGATCCAGACATTTTTCAAGGGAAAAAAGGGGGGGGGGGGCGGGGGTAGGGAGGCTGCCAACCGGGCTATAGTTGGGAAGAATAGGGTGGAGGTTTCCATCCTATGGTTTTGAGAGATCGGAAAAATCTACATTGTTGGCAGATGTGAGCTATACAGGCCCTTGTAGGCCTCTCTCTTTATCAGCAATAATGATGGTGATGCACGGTAACACTCCCATGGAACATCTAGCAATATCGTGATGATTGTCTAAATATTTGTGTATCTCTGGGCCATTATATAATATTCATGGGACGATATTAGATTATGTTGGTTTGGATGACAGATAGTTTTAGGTCTGAGTGGCTTGATAACTGATCCCATGAATAATGTATGATCAGTCCGACATGCCACGTACATGTAACATAACATACATGTACATGTATGGTAAAGAACTTGTCTTGATGTTTGTCGGGAACTTTATGTTGGTCTCCTACAGAAATAGCAGCATGTCACCTTTATAAATGTATATGTCGCCTACAACACAATGACCAAATTTAATATGCATCTGAATCACTTTGTCCAGCGTTTGTCTGTCTGTTTGTCTGTCGTGTAGTCACAATTTCACCGAAATTGTTTTAACTTGATTGATATTCAGTTTTATTTCCATCAAACATCAATCAGTTTTATTTCCAGGGATGGCTGAGCATGACGCAACTCAACACGAATTTGAGGGTCAAGGTTATCTTTCAATGTCATCTTTTAAGTCAAGGTCACATAAGTAGGCAACATGCAGCAGGCGATATACCTTATCTTGAAAAGTCTATTTATCACTTAACATTAAATTGTTCATACTGAATTCTCTCACACAAGGTTTTACATCTTCTTAGACCTTGACCTTTGACCTTTTTAAGTAGGATATGGTTTCAGCCCGTTACTTTGACTTGTTTCTTACTCAGACGGTCTAGAAATCACAGGAGCTCGATGTCAACGATCCACAAGAGTACCCACCTTTAATGTCCTTTGACTTGAGAAAGATGGGAAGGGGGGTGGCTGTCATTCAATGAGGGTTGTTGGCATAGAACTCCTGTGCTAGGAATCGCTACTTAGTCACAAAATATTCATTCAGGAAACTCGAGGAATCTAGACCTTGTTGTCACACTCGAGCTTTTAGGATATCAAAACCCTTAAGGTATATAATAGATATCAATTTAGTTTTAGCAAAATGCGGAGCCATTCATAATTCAACCTTGGTGGGTCATATTTCCAAAATAGAGAAAAAGATAAGATTTTTAAATATATGATATGGGTTTTACGATGAATATGATATCCATATATGTTATAGGTTAAATTAGAGAAGACTGAGAGCCGTTATGGTGACAAAATCGTGCAAAAATGAAGTTGGCTTTTATTTTAGATTGTCTAAATCGCATATATGTGTGATAGCGTTAGTAACATTCTATACTTATTCTCTGATCAATGTACATGTACACTTGATCTTACTCCTGGTTATGTAGAAGTCTACGAGTTGCCTTTAGGTTCTCCACTTTAGGTTTCAATAACTCCTCCTGTACACCCTAATTAAATTGATATACAAAGAGAATTCGATATTTGATTTAGATTTTCTGGGCACTTGGTCTCAGTCCTGTTTATACAGAGGTCTGTGAATATCCACCACCTCTGTGCATAGTCAGGTAAAATGTATCAACATGACACGATTTCTGATTTTTAAGAGAAAATTGCTTAAAGTGATGTTAATATAGTTCTTAAGTTATTTTCAATATTTTTCAGCGTGATTGTAATCATTTACAGAAGAAAAAGAGAGGTAACGTATTTACAGTTATTCATAAAACATAAATCATTAAATGTATTCTCTAAAATAGTATGACCCCCTCCCCCTGAATTCTCAAAATTTTCTGGTATTTTAAAGCCTTTTAATTCCTTGTGGGAACTCTTTCAAAACTTCTTGGCGTCTTAAAAACTCCGCGATTCTGAAATAGTATATAAAATACCTATAAGTACAGAGTGAACTCAATTTTGTCCTTTATAATATTCATATCAAAATAAAGTTTTGATAAATTTCTAGCTTCTGCGAAACAATATTTACTTTTACACACCGTTTTAGACTTACAATCTAAATTTCAGACTCACAGTCTTAATTTCAGACTCTGAGACTTACAAATAAACTTACAATTTTGAATTTCAGACTTACAAGGTGATGCGAAGACAATGGTCCGAAGTTTCTACAACCCCTCTACAAAAAACTGAGGGAGGCTACGCCGTGTTCTGCCTTCAGTGGAAACGACGCAAAAACAATGACGTCATTAATGATGACGTCGAGGCTAACGAACTCGTGGAGAAAGTACCTGCTCACGATGAGGAAGACGGCGTGAAGGAGAAGTTGATTCCTGGTGATGATTTGAACGATGACGATGACATTAAAAAAGACGATGACCAAAGTTCGGAGGATGATAATATACGATATATAGACGACAGTTTTGAAAAAGAGGACTTTCAAGATGAGAAGAAAGATGCATTTCAAGATGAGAAGAAAGATCATGTTAACAGCGATTGGACTAACCCAGAGCTAAGTGCTCCTGATAAAAGTGAGAAAGGAGATAGTACAGTGACTAACTGTGTTGACAGGACTTTATCAGAAGGTACTGACGTCAGCACGCGGGAAAAAGATGGATATAGTGACTTCGTAAACGGGGTGGTCGATCTGAGATAATAAAAAGAAATCAGTATTATTATTTTCAATAGTTTGAATTCTACTTTAATTTATTTTTGTATTTGAAAGATTTTATTTATTTATTTTCTTTGTTTTTAAACTGGTATTTCTATAAACTGGAAAATCTCCTACACGGATGTAATGCTTCCTTATGTATACATTTTCTTCATTGATAAAAGTTATGGAGGAAAATATACGTAACAAATAAATCAAATATTCAGAGGATTAAACAAGATTAGAATACTGTACCGAAAAAAAAAGGATTTTTTATTGATAACGGTAAAAAATATTCAAAATAGCAAACATGTACTGAAACCAATCTGATTAAAAGTTTCTATTTTCAGTTCCGTTTACTATGAAGTGAAGTACGTACGTAGATGATTTTAATCAGGTTGGTAATGATAACACTTTTAGATATTTTGAGTGCAGCATAGCCATTCAAGGCTTGAAGTTTCACAAGAGATTGGGATCAAAACTGGTATATGCTTTTTCTTTCCCTATTATATTTTCCCGTTATAAATCACAGGGACTTGAGTCTCTCTTTTACATTGGTGTTGTAATCCATTCCCATATTACATGACGAGCGTTCAATTTAAAAGGGATAACCGTGTCCCTGTGATATAAACATTTTTTTTCTGAATTTTTGAATTTTTTGAATGAATTGATTAATATCTGAATAACTTTACCTTAAATTTCATAATTATTAGAAGTAAGAAAGATTCTTTGGCAATACTCTAGTCATCATACTTTTTCTTTGACCATGGACCATCGTTGTCTCTGCTTAAAGATGTGTTTTCTATCACCCGATAAACATTTACTGACCCTCTAAACACTTTGTGGTAGTAACCTTTTTTTTTTTTTTTTTGCTTTTTATCAATCTGATTAAAATCATCTGTGGTCGAGTACGCAGTAAACGGAGCCCGAAACAGATGATTTTAATCAGATTGGCTTTTTATAATTTTGATAAATCAAATGTTTTATTTTAATCAGAAATCAAGAGATATGTATATTGCATCAACTTTGGTTGACAAATGATGCAAGTCTATATGATCTGACGACCAAAAATGTTCAGAAGTTCCTCGTTTTTTTTTTTATTATTTTTTTGCCTTAACTCTGCGCAATGTAGGAATAGTAGTTTATAGATTGTTTTTCCGTCTATATATCAGTTTGACTGTCTCATGTCAAGTCGTCCTCGGACGGTATCATAGGGCAAACGTTGCTTAGATCTTTGCTATGCTTCAGTATTTTGCAGCGGTTTCATTTTCAAATTTTGTGCAATTGTATTTTTGTGTGACACCCATAGTGAGTTTTGTTCTTAAATTATACCGACGGGACTTAAAAAACAAACTCTCGAAATTACCGACAATATGTTGCAGTTTGCTTGCTTTTCCTAAAGGTCAAGGTGAGAATGAATCCAAAAGGTCAAGGTCAGAATGAATCCAAAAGGTCAAGGTGAGAATGGATTCAAAAGGTCAAGGTGAGAATGAATCGAAAAGGTCAAGGTCAGAATGAATCCAAAAGGTCAAGGTCAGAATAATTCAGGACATTGCTGAACATGCAAGTGCTCATCGTATTTGTACTATGGGACTTGTGAAACAAACAATCGCCATTGTCGACAATCTTGCACTTTTTCCAAAGGTCAAGGTTAAAATGAAGTCCAATCAAATCAGGTCTCTTGAGAATGTAAGGGTCTTGCTCGTATTTTCATCTCATTTTGTCTCCACGGTGTATTGCTAAATTTATTACCCATTTATCAATATTTTAAATTCCTGAATTGCCCTGCATGGTTTTAAGAAAATGCAGCTTAACATATATGAGCAAAAGGTTGAAATTTAGATCAAATCATTGTACATGTATACCCCATGCATAGAAGCAGCAGCCACAATCAAACCATAGAATGTGTTCAAGTTTCTCTTGAGATTAGAGTTATCTCTCTTTTTACTTTCCTCTTTTGATGTTGCAGCAGATTTTTATTTCATCGTACAAAATTATTTCTTGTGCCAAAATGGGTATTTTCAAGTCCTCACACATGATTTAAAAAAACAAAATGTGCAACCCAAAATATTTTTGAGCTATCTTACGTGTACTTTGAAACTCTTCATTAAATTTATGTTACCATTGAAGTTTCAATGTGAAACTGTACCGTCTTGATCTGTTGAAATAAAATACTATAAATATCTTATGTTGAGTGACATTTGTATGAATAATATCAGTGCATTTTATTGTTGCATAGAGATTTAAACACTGTGAATGAAAATTATGACTCAGTTTTGATCTAAGCCTTTTCCTTTTTTGTGCAAATATTGATTTTCAGCCTGGCGAAAACAACGTCTTTACAAATGCATGTAGAAATTTAAGTGGTTCAATTAAGGAGTCAAGATTTTGACCAAAAATTGTGTGTTTGCATTTATTTTTCCCACGGACTGATTGACATAGAGATATGTCCCCTTCTGTTACTCGTGCGATGAATTATAGAGTTGCACTTCCTTTCAATATGCTAATTTAATTTCATGAATGACTCATGATCTAATGTGATATCCACAATGTACCATTACGAGATTGACCGATTTGACATGGTACATTTTGTACAACTGAAAATGGCAATCTTCATGCAAAAACAACGGACATTCATGAGATTTTAGGAGACAAATATCTGTTCAGCGTCTGTGCACCCGGTCTTGAATTTTCTTTATAAGTAGTTTGTTTTAGAACGTGCATCGTGCATCTTCTTGCTTTTCATCTGTTCTCATCCTGGCCAAGTATGGTATGTGAAAATCCAGTGCTGAAGTGAAGTAGTAACAGAACACCTGGTTTCACTCCTGCTTTTTCATAGGATTTGTTCATATATTCTCGCGACTCCGCACTTGAAATAGTGGAGAACTCTCATTGAACACCTATTCTTACTCCTGGTTATCAAGAGGTCTATTTGCATCCACCTCAGTACTCCAGGTCTGTGATACCTGTTGGACAGTCTCATTTCTTATAACAATTAATTAAATGAACATCCACGTAGGTGCAACCTTTTGAGAACAACATTACTATTGAGGTAATTTACCCTTCCTGGACCTTTCATACCCTTCCTTACCCCTATCAAAAAAAAAAAAAAAAAAAGGAGGGGGGGGGGGGTTCTGAAAGTGTCCACCTCAAATCCTGTTTATGTAGGCGTACATGGATGTCCACCTCCATATTCCATTGTGAGTACTGATCGATGCTTGTTTCTCCCGGATGATCGATGCTTGTTTCTCCCGGACACCCGGTCTCGCTCCTATCTATTCAGGTATCTCCAACCCTGTTTTTGTCGAGGGTCATGTATGTGCATGTCCTCTTTATTCTTATGCTTGAGTTTTACTGAAATAAGATAAAAAAAAATTCTGTAATCTGTATTTCATAATTGCTTAGAACCATAGCAAATGCCATAAAAATTATTTATGTTTATTTTAAAAGTATATTAACTAATTATTTATCATTTTGGTCTTTACCCTTGAAAGCGCACTCTTTGGTCTCTGTCGCTTTCTCTCTGGCCATCGACTATCGGATCAGGAATTGAGTCGAAAATTGAATTAACATTATTATTATTAGTCCTTGTAAAGG